>JAQIXO010001784.1:0-11347 GCA_034700305.1 Protaphorura armata | reverse complement strand
TAGTTAATAAAAGTAGGCAAAAGATAATAACTGCATTTGTGTGATTGTCCTAGTATCATTCTCAAATTGAAATATCAAAACAGGTTGAAACAGGTTGGGTCAGGTTACCCTTGACCCAACCTGTATTTTACCAGGTTGGGTACAGGTTGAGGAAAACCTGTACCTGGTCGAAAAATTACCAGGTTCAGGTCGATCATGACCTGACCTGCAAATTGCAGTTCAGGTCAGGTTACAGGTTGGGTCAACCATAACCTGACCCATTCGGAGCCTTATGTATAAGTAGTGTAGTGTGTGTGCAGTGTGTAAGAGTTAACAATATTGAATATTTTCACCATTTCACTCCCGATCAATTCAAGAGATTTTGAGAAAATTATGTGGATATTTTGATTCACTCTAAGCAACCCTCACCCGATCAATTGAACACTATTACCCCTTCGAAAGGTCTGACTACTGAGCTTCGGAAAGGGAAGCAGCAATTTAGGCTATTCATTGCTTATTGACTTTTTTAATTTGTACAGCTACAACTATAACAAGTATCACACATATGCCTCCATGACTTAAATCTACATTGCGTGTATGTCTTTTAAAAATATTTCAAGGAATGTACTCTTGCGACTATTCGTTTCAGCTAAGTCCTGACCAATTTATATTTTGAATATTTTATTAAAACTTGAAATCGATTCTTAACACACAAGAGCATGATTTAGACATAGAATTATAGACATTCCAAAATATTTATTATGACTAAGAACAATCCAAAGTAACGAAGTTATTTATTATTGTGGTGTAATTAATAGATTTTAGACTAACGTTCATTAATTATTTAATTCAATTAAATCTAACTTGAAATTGTCACGAACTCCTCACTACCGAATTTATTTTAACCTCGAACACGGCATAGTGTCCATGTCCATTAGTGTTCCAGCCAGCCAACAAGGCAAGGGCAAGACAACCTTCACCATCAAATCACATTCCAAAATGTTGACTCGTGGAATTCGGAAGAGAATTCAATCTGTGTTAAAAGTGGCTACACTTTTCGGTTACTTCCCTTGGGATGTGGATGAGAAGACAAGGAAATTATTCCCAACAAAACATCGTATTCGAATTCTACAAAATAAAATGATTTGTCAAACCGTCCCAACTGCCTACACATTTTTCCTCGTGTCATTCATGGTTGACGTTTATTTCAATTTGAAGGATTATCCTGTTCACATGCTCATTGTTAATATTATAATTCTTACTTGCTCTGCTGTTCTGTCTGGGCTATTTCTTCTCATTAATCATGTGCCAAATGATGCGAGGAAACACTTGAATGTTGTGTTGTGTACGGATGCGCACCTCCAAGGTAATTGACAGACCATCAACCGTCAATTTTGTATTTAAATTGTTTATTATTTTTCAAATTTTTTTTATAAAAACAAATTGTTTGTTTTCAAGAATTTCTTAATTTGTTTAAAAATTTTTTTAATTTTTAATTTTTTTTTTAAATTTTCTTTCAAAATTTGTTAATTTTTTTAATTGAATATTTGTTTGTAGAACTCGTTTTCACCCCAGAAGAACAATAGGAAATGGAGAAAACAAACGAAACAATTCTGAAGAAATTGGTGATATGCGTTGAAACTCTGTCATTCTTCATTTCTTTGTCTCCCGCCTTTTTCTTCGTATTTGAAGAGTACAATATGCTACGTCGCTATGTGTATCGCTATGTGGAGCATTTCCTTGGACTACATTCCATGCCATTGGATTCATTGTGTCTGATGTCCTTTGGTACAGATTCGGCCTTCAACCCCTTATCTTCATGACCTACGCCACATTCATCTACAAAGACATCATTACATTCTGGTTGGATCAATTGAGTGGAAATGAAGAATTACTCAAAAAACCAATGGCCAAAATTATGAAGGTCTACAAAATTCTATACATCCTAATTTCAAATATGCAAAGTACGAAGGCAGTTCAAACAGCGATTCTACTAATCTGCATCAATTTTTTTAACAATTATTCCTTTGTTGAATTGTGCCATGATCAAATTATTTAATTTGGGTATTATTCTCCCATCTCTCCTTTTCCTCAACATGTCCATTGTGATCAGTGGGATTGTAGCAATTTCTGTGAAACAAGTTGGACAGTTTGATGATCTCTTAAAAAAAATTATAATTGAATGGACTTTGGCCAGAAGAAATTGTAAGAGGTTTTGAAAACAACTCAAAGGATGCAGACCACTCACACTTGCCAGTCCATTCTTCACAATCCAGGAAGAAACCACATTCCTATTGTTTTATCATGCGCTCGACAAAACTGTCATTTTCATTCTAATATAAACATTTTGTATATTTGGATGTAATAAAAATTTAGTAGGAAAAGAATGTCAATATTTCAAGACATCATTTGTTTATTCTGCGTATTTAAAATACAGTTCGTTTCGTTGAGGATCACAGTTAGTTAGATCACACCTTACAGAAAGTGTCAGCTAAAAATAAAAGTAAAAAAATAATATTAATTGGTACCATGTCAATCAATCAAAATTCTCCACTCCTAAAAAATTATATACCTGTAGTGCTTTGAATCCATTGTAAATAATTGGTGACCTTTGCATAAACCCCTGGATACCATTCTTGAGCACACCCATTACCCCAACTCACAACGCCAACAGAATAATACCGAGAATTTGATCCTTTGTAATCAATTGAACCACCAGAATCTCCCTGTACACAAATTAATTAGAATAATAAAATCGATTAGTCCCATTACAACATTGTACGCACTCTATCGTCCGTAATTCACATTATTTCAATTCTATGTACATACTTGACATGTATCATGGCCAGGATTGTAAGTACACACTTGATTGTCCGTAATCTCCAAGTATTCTCTACACTGTGATGTAGTCAAATATGGTAAACTCACTTCCATAAGTGTATCAGCCATAGAACCCATGTTTTCATCATCAACACCCACCGGGTCAGTTGTTCCCCAACCAGAGGCCACTACAGAAGCTCCACTCAAATTTTTATTGACCAGGTTCCAAGGAAGACAAACAGGTCCAACCTTCAATTCAATACAAATGAAAAATAGAAATGTAAACAATATTTTTTTGGATTTGTCTCTAAATTTTTGGAGGTAAAATGAATGAATATTATTGTATATACATACATTGTTGGCATATGTGATGGGTGACTGGATATGAAGTAAAGAAATATCATTGTCCAAATTGCTTCGATTAAAATTTGGATGTAAGACATGTTTGTCGACTGTGTATTTAGTTGCAGAGTCAGAGTTATCAAGAGGATTAGATTGAGTTCCTGTGTATATTGTGATGGTTTCATCGCTAGTCATTCTATCAACACAATGTCCAGCCGTCATAACCCAATTCTGACTGATGATTGTCCCACCGCAAAGGTGAGTAATTGTGCCAGTTGAGTTACTAATTTACACAAAAACACGCCATGGGAATTCACCGTTTTTGGCTTCAGTTCCTCCAACGATTCTGGACACCTGGAAGATTGTATACATGGTTTTATAAATTTGCAAGGAAATTCGACCAACAAGGGAATGACTTGACATGTCCACGAGGACCTTGAACGCCATATTATTTACCAGGTGCCCTAGCATGCCCTGAGTGGTGTCTCGGTGGACAGGTCAAGTCATTATTTTGTAAGATACATATTTATTCAAGAGAGTTCAAGTTACCCCATTGACATTTCGGACGCCACATGAACACTTCTTATTAAAAACACCGAACAGCCCAACTGACAAATGAATTTTAGGGTCAACATATTGCTGGACAGCAGGTCTTGGTTGTAGGACAGCCGGAAATCCTTGTTTCTCCTGGAGAGAAAAGGATAATACTAAGCTAGTCGAAATGACTAGGAGAAATCCAGAAAAATACATCATTTTTCTGTACAAGTAAATGGAAAGTTGGTGGACAAAAGTTGATTAAAATTTTAATGAAGACTTTAAGGGTTTGTCAGTCTTGTCTTCTCTGATATGACTAGTTTGGGAGATAGATTCTATTATTTATACCATTATGAACAATGGCATGCACCCGCTCTTGAACCGAGTGTCCACCAAATGTATTTATCGCGGTTTCCATAGTTCAGAGTGTCGATGCATGGTTCGAATAACAAGTTTGATTTATTAGGTACGTTTAAACATATGTAGAAGTACAAGGTACTGTACAACTTGACTGTTTCCATGTAAAAGGCTATGGTTATTCTCCGGCACGTGTCATTAATAATGTGATACACAAGTGGGAGACATTATTTATGGTTTCAATCATAGTTTCACTGCAACCAAAGAAATTATGCTCTTTAACACGTGCAACCTTCAATTCTTACTCAGAATGTTGCGACCCTGAACGAACAATTGGCGGTATTTTTAACAAGGGCAAAAGAACTAGCAGTTCTCTATATACCGAACCCAAATAATGCACCAAAATGTGTCCAATAAAGAGAAAGTTTAATATACAGAAAGTGGAATAACAAAGAAGGGTAAGCCAAGGGAGTTCTTCAATTCCTGATATTGTGGTCCGCCTAGAGAGGTCTACGATATACGGATGGTTGATATATAGAGATTCCACTGTAACTGAATCACTTCATTTCTATTGCATGTTAATAAAGTAGTTGTAGGAAACTTCGAAAAGAAAAACGCAGAAACACACTCCATTGAAAACCGCATAAAGTTGAAAAACAGAGGAAATTCTACCGCTCCGAAGTGATATGGAATTGGGTTGATTCGACTCAAATTTAGAAGAGTCCACAATCCTTCGCGCTTTATAGTTGACTCGAAAGTTAAAAAAATCCTGAGCAAAATAAACAATCCCAAAGTCTCGAATCAACTCAAGCATGATTAAGAACCTTGGGTTCATATATTTTTGAAAGATCCAATCTTGCATGATTGGAAGCCCTGACTCTCCAACAACTTCGTAACTCGCTTCCGAGTGAAATATTTTCATTTCTAATCTAAATGCATCCACTTCAGATTTTCTGAGAACAAAAGCTAATTTCTGATTTGATAAAACACCTGCTAAAACTTCATTACTTCTGACGTTAAAGTAATGAACTTTCTCTGAAGCTATCAGATTATTTTCCCGCATTCCTATTGCTCCAAGTGTTTTTTGCACGGGCTTACTATGACTCCGAGTCTTACCCTCAAATGAGTGGATTTGTTCTAATCGACATAAAACAAACTAAATTACCTACTCTTTCGATTCACCCTTATTAATGGATTCCATCAAATATTCAGAAATCTTTTGTTGTTTCCATCTTATATTTATTTGAAAGCTACTGGAATTTATATTTTTGCTCCAATCTTTTTCTTAATTCATGCCAACATGGTTGATTATGTTTTGGACAATGTTGATTTGAAAGCATTTGCTCTTGCTTCTCTCTGCTGCCAAATCGCTTCAATGTTTTCTGATTCTTGGCCGCCATATTCATTGACGCTTAGATCCAGGTTCATTCAAAACCGCTGTTCTTACTTAATTCAAATTTAGTTAATTTGGTGTTCTAATCCGCTCGACCGATTACCTCCTAATATTGCGCTATCGGCCCATTGGCGAAACGATTGCTTCAATATCCATAGCCTCAACTTCAGAAATGCTCCCAAAAAACCGAAACGCGTGACAGACGGACAGACAGACAGACAGACATAGGGATCGCAATAAGTCGTTTACAACGTAGTATACTACTCGTCGCACGACTTAATAAAGAAAAAGAGAGACCAAAAGGCGGCTGGGATTGTTTACTTGTTTGGAGATCGACGGGGTCAATGACCCAAAATTGGACAGGGTGGTGCAGATGTCCGCGCATGCGCCAAATCACGCGGTCTTGAGGGTAATTCCCGACAGAGTTGTTTTGACCACCCTATGCAATATTCTGCAAGGCAACAATTGGTAGCTAGGAGAACCCCAGCCGCCTATTGGTATGAAAATCACAGTAAGAATAGCATGTCGGCTTGGTGTGATACTATCAGACTTTAGAGAAGATAATGGTGATGATCAACGTTTATTGAAGACAGAATCAAAGTGGAAGCGACCTTTCACGTTATACCGAATATATCAACATCCTATATTTGGCACTACTTAATTTCCCAATTCCCGGTTGCCATGAATCGTTTCAAAATCTCCGGAAAAGTTGATGACTTGGCATTACTTATTTTTAATTTTCTTGACGTCTGTTTTTTAATCATTCTAAATGTATTCTTCCGTACACACAAATCTAAACAAATCGAAATCTAAGAACCCGAAAAACATTACAAATTAAAGTAGGATTGGCTTTGCAATTGCAAATTGCCGAACAAAATGAAAAGACTTATTCAATTATGGTTGACATGATTAAAAAATTTCTGAACGGGCGAATGGCAGTGCACGGCTCTGCAATGAGAAAAAATATGCATAAGTATAATGTGACTCAAATAATGGAATCTGTGTTTGTGCTAATGAAGCAATTGTAGATGAAAATATAAGGATTAATAATGTGGGAGAGAATGGGGTTAGTAAACTAAGGAGTGGTTCGATGTGTTCTATACCAGTTGTCAATGACACAACTCCAATACGTCAGAGTGACTTGATTTTTGATTTGAGGGGTGATCACACACTCTGCATACAAACAAGGATACACATGCATCGATAAAACTTTAAACTGGATAGGCTTGTAAATAAAATTTACCTTGTGAAATTTCCCTTCAAGAACGGGTTTCCTGATTATATGCAGAATCTGTCTGAGGAAAACTGGTTTCATCTCACTGATATGTGCTTGTTTTTACACTACTGTAAAATACAATCTCGAAATTCTTTCATTTGACTTTGAGTTCTCATTGGTTTAATATTAATTAATCTCCACCGTTTGATTGAAAATTTTTTAATTGTTGACTAAATGAATTTCGGGGTCAGTTAAATAATTTTACCTTACAAATGTGAAACTAAAATAATTATTTCGACATGACTACTGTCATCCATCGTACAGTAACCGCGTTATTAATTTTGCTGGCAAACACGAAGAGTTTAACAGGATCGGCTGCGAATTATCAGACACAGCGGTAATGCTTTCTGGTGTATTTGTGTCAAAAATAATATTATAATAATATACAGTGAAATTAAAGTGGTTCGATTGAGTACAGTGATATCAACGTATTTTCAATTCGCCCTGATAAATTCAGACGTATTTCTCTCATTTCCGTGAACTTCACTTAGGATAATACAAAACCATCAAAATTTGAAAGTCTGGAGAAATAAAAAATGATCTCTTCTGAATTGAACCCAAACTCAATTACTTTCCAGTGATTTCTTCGTATCCCACCATTTGGTTAATACGAGGTATATAAATGGAACTCTGCACAATCCCTTGAAAAGTGTTAAACTTCTGCAAAGTCTCAGATTGATGTGGTTGTCCGAAGCTTACTTGTTTTGGGACCGACACTACCACACTTGGAAAGTTTGCAAGAGCTAGTTGGACGTACAGTGTTGTGTTTTTAATCTAAACTCAACAACTTTCAGTGATTCCTTGACTTCTATAACTCTTAGGTGTCTCAAATTTAATAATGCAGCACTGGCTGACATGTTCGAAACTATCACTAGTCTCAAATACCTGGACATGTAACGGATGGGTGAAGTTGACACATCAAAATTATTACTCCGACCTTTGAAAACTTTAGGGAAGTTAGTGTCCCTAACACTAAAAGGCACAGAGTGAATGAAGGAAACCCTGCATGACGTGCTGAACAAGGCCACCGGACTGCAAGTGCTCATGTACATGTACAAGTGCTCATGCACAACCGAGCATTCAAGCCTCCCCAGTATTATTATAATAATTCAGCGCTGAATTTTTTTATCACATACTCATTTACACTGCTCCTAAATCAACAGTGTTCATTGTAGATGAGCATCTCTGGTTAACCCAACAACAATCCATCCCAGATTTTTTAATTTATCCATTTCATAAAACTGGTAAGAAATTAATTGTTTTCTACATTCATTGACACACTGCTCATTTCTACTATTTATGTTTTCTAATTGATTTGAACAATTAGTTTACACTGTTTCCGTCTACACAACACTCATCATCTCCTTGGAGAGGTACATCGGAATCTGTTGGCCATTGAAATCCAGATATCTTTAATACCGTCGAATTTCCATTCGTTTGATTGTGGCCATTTTAACATTTTCTGTACTTTTGAACATCCCGCGTTGGATTGAATCCTACGAATGGAACACTTACTCAGAAGACAGTCCGAATTGGAATGAGTTCTACAAACCAACGTTAATGAGAATGGAGAGTTACAGGACAATTTATCATGGATGGATTTGGGTCACTGTCATGTACATTCTCCCATTCATTCTCGTCGCATTCTTCAATTTCAACATTCTCCGACAGGTGAGTTTATATGAAATTTAATTAAAATATTCCAGTTTATCAATCATCAATTGTATTACAGACTACACTGCCCAATCAACTTCGAAGAACTTTCCATTCAGGGACTCAAGGGCAAACCCAAGGTGATAATGGCAAATACAATTGTCAACATCGGAGGCTGTCCTGCTACATCCCAATTGTCATCAACTGTTCTGTCAACTTTTTGATTTACGTGATTCTAGGAAAGGCGTTAAGAATCCAATTTCTGACACTCTTACCTGAATGTGCAAGACGGTTTTTTCTCTAGTGTTGTAGAAAGGGTATGACAACAAGCAGTTAAAATGATAAGACATTAAATTTTCTTCCAGACTAGATTTGATATTTTTTTCACAAAAACTTCCTTCATCATTTAATGTAA
The DNA here is from genome assembly GCA_034700305.1 of Protaphorura armata. Lineage (NCBI taxonomy): Eukaryota > Metazoa > Arthropoda > Collembola > Poduromorpha > Onychiuridae > Protaphorura > Protaphorura armata. Next base: position 2,578 of record JAQIXO010001784.1, on the reverse strand, counting down.
AAGAAACAAAACGAAACGGAGTAATAATTTTGAAATGTCAATTTCACCCATCCGATCCATCTTCAGGTATTTGAGATTAGTGATAGTTTTGAACTTGTCATCCAGCCTTCCATTTGTAAAATTGATACGCCCAAGAGTTATAGAAGTCAAGGAATCATTGAGACTTTGTGGACGTTAAACACTTTTCAAGAGATCGTACAGACTTCCATTTACAAACTTCGTAGTAACCAAATGGAGGGATACGAAGTACTCACTGAAAGTAATTGAGTTTGGGTTCAATTCAGAAGAGATTATTTCTAATGTCTCCATACTTTCCAATATTGATGATTTTGTATTATCCCAGGTTAAGTTCACGGAAATTCATGTTTGCCAGCAAAAATACCAATGCGGTTACCCTGTGATGATTTAATTTAGAGTATTCATGTCATCATGTCGAAATAATTATTTTAGTTTTAAGTTTGTAAAACGTCAAATTATTAATCTGGCCCAGAAATTCCTTTAGTCCAATGTAAAATTTATTGGTCAAACTGTTGAGATTTATTAAATTTATGTCAATGAGAACTCAAAGTCAAATGAAAGAGTTGTGAGATTGTATTTATTTTGTACCAGCGTAAAAGCAAGTACATTATGTATCAATGAGATGAAACCAGTTCTCCGCAGAGTGACAGAGTCTGTACAACCAAGAGAAGATAAAAATTGCACAAGATGAATTTTGTCAATTTGCATACCTACTTGTATGTTTTGAATGCTTTGGATATTGGAATCTCATGCTAATTCAGAAAATCAAATCGGAAATCTTAATTGAAATCAGAACTGGGCCTCCAGAGGTCACGAAAGGCCACATGCCGTCCCGTTCTTATATGTATCATTTGACCGTTACATGGAACAAGAAATAGTTTGAAATTAATTCTGAATTTTCAAAATTATTCCCTTGACTATTTTTCAGTTTCTTCCACTCATTTTTTATTTCTCGGAAAACATAAACAGGATTGACTACATAATTTCAATTTCCGGCAATAATAATACCATTTCTTAACTCTTTCACAAACAAGGAAGCAATGTTGGTTCCAAAAATAAAAAATAAAACTTCCTGCTGAATCCTACAATGCATTCCATATAATTTACTGCATTTGTACATGACCAGAAAAACACGACGCCACCCGGCTTGTTTTACTATTGTACGTAATCATTAGCAATTCTCGGAACACATGTTTATTTTTCTTTTCCGGGTTGAAGAATTAACAATAACAATTCCTTTATATTTTTCTTGGTAATTGTTTTGATCAGGAAATGCCAGTCCACAGGTCAATAGTCCTTGTATGTACTGCATGCATCGGAAATCGAATAAAAAGGACTGATCTAAAAATATTCTCTTCATGGTTTCTCACGCATAGCCCTAGTAATTCACCAGTGTTTCCTCGTGGGACTCGGACAATTCCTGTTCGCTGGAATGGAGGATTCACAACTCTAATTAAGGGTCTCACCTCAATGTCCTCTCTGAAAGTACTCGCTGTTTTCCGCCAAGAATACTGTAAGTACTGTAACTGTAATCGTATCATATGGAAATAATTTTATCCATTAATCAAAATCAAAATGTTATCTTTTTAATTGCAGGATGGGAATATTATGAGCACTAGTTCCTTTTTCCAGATTCGTGATCCATCTGCCATATTTAAGTCAATCCGAATGCCCGGAGTATTGGGCTTTCTCATTTCTACATTGCTACTGCTAATATCTTGTTTCCTGAGATGTCGTCACGAAGCACATCAAGAGGAGTCCACCAACTCCACCGCTGACATCACTAATGATAATCAATCACAATATTTTTACAATTCGTGCAAAAATTACTGTAATAATTTATCAAATGGAAATAAATTAATTTCGTTGAAAATTCGAGTCACGCAATTAATTTCTGTCAGTATTCATTGATTATTTCAATTTTTGTGTTTGTATGTTTCCTCCAATAGTAAAAAATTAAAATATTTTGAACCTATGGTTTTTATAATTCGGATAATAGGTACTTATATTCAACGGCAGTTTATTTGTAGCTTTTCATTATGTTTTAATATAGTAATTGCTTCTCTACCCAATTATTGCGAAAGACCCACAGGTCTGTAGCTATACAATTGTCCAGGGTGTGGGTGGGTGGGTGGGTGGGTGGGTGGGTGGGTATGTGGGTCACCACTCTAGCGGTCACATTTCTTCACAGAATCACTTCAAATTTGGTGTCCGTGACCCTTGGACCATAGCTCCGGACGAGTTCGTTAGTCAACAAAATTGGACTACTACTAGGGGTACTTAACTATTTAAACATGGCCATTTGGAAGCGGTATCTTAATCAACATAGTTCAAAGCTCCATTACAAATACTGCAGCAAATATTTTTCACCTTGCTTCCTGGTGGATAGTGTGTTGAGGGTATGTTTCTCCCATCTAAGTTAACAGTGTTGAAACAACCTCACTACATATGCAATTATAGGAAGCGATGTCAACAATAATTTGGCGTTTCGTCAAACAGGCGAAAAGAAAAAAGTGGTATTTTTAGACCAAATAAGCACTTTTTCTTGTATGTATAAGCG
>JAQIXO010001783.1:0-11353 GCA_034700305.1 Protaphorura armata | reverse complement strand
CACGAAAATTCGAAATTTGAGTAATGCGAACTGAGGTCAAAGTATGTTTGACAGAACATGTTATCTGAGATATTGAGTCATAGTTTGTCGGAATCGAACTCGGATACGTCTGACTCTTCCCTCTTTAGTTCAATAAAAATATTATGGAGTTTTTGTTATTACATTAGGAAGTACTCATTTGTTCGCGGAGAACCAAGGGACGCCTGTGACTTCTGTTGATCTGGGGTAGATTCACTTCGTATGCCAACATTTTGATACACAAAATACTGTCAGTTTCGAACGAGCCGTGTGGTTGTATTTTCTTTCCTTGATTGCATGTAATCTGTCTTGTTATTGTCAGGTTTACGAATGCTCGTAGTAAAATTTTTATCAAATTTTGAGTCCACTTATAGTTATTAAATACGGTCCACTGGTTTACAACAGTTAATCATGAAAGGTCTTGACCGAAAAGATGAAGCTCTCTATCTATGTATATTATCTACGACGTATCGTAGATTCTCTAGTCAGTCCACATTTTACTTTAATGTACAGTTATGAAATCACAAATTATTTGTTGTAATTATACATATGATACTATAACAATTAAAATAGAACAATTTTATTACACAATTTCAATTCGGAAACGCTCGGAATACATGTGCACAATTAATAGAGTTGAATGTACTGAATGCGATCTGAGCCATGATTCCACCATTCCTCGTCATGTCCACCCAACATGTAAATCCTATTCAATTTCTCAACATAGGCCACTCCCATTCTATGAATCGAGTAGATCTGAAGGTCTGGAATTGGAATATAACTCATTGTATCTGTCCTTGGATTATATTTCATGAGTCCGGCATGTTGTGTGTTCCAAGTATCAAAGATGTATGCAAATCCATTCTTTGGATCCCACACATCACGGCCATCTTCAGTTGTATAGGGTAGTCTTGTGGTTAACTGCTCAAGTGTTTTCGTGCTTGGTGTGTACTTGTAGATTGTATCCGTGGCTCTGGACTCTTTCCAGATACGCCCTCCTAGAAAATTTTAAAAAAATTAATATTTAAAAAAATTTGTTGTGAAACATTTTCGAAATCCGAAATTCAAACTCTTATTGCTTGTTTTTGAAAAATTCCAATAGTTTTCGAATTAACTTTGAGATTTTTTTAAGAATCGTCACTTATTTAGAATTTTGAAATAGAAAAACACGCACTTACCTAAAAAGTAGACATGCCCCGTTTGGTCATCACAGAAAGACGCGACCCCTGACATAGACATATTGTGTACCCCACGTAATTCTGTAACGGTTCCTGTCACCCCATCATACTCAAAGAAATCTCTTCCAGGTTCAGATGCTGCCAGCTTATGTCCAAAAACATATGCTTTTCTATTGACTGGATCCCAAGACGCTGTTGTAAACATGAGGGTTGACTGGACTTGAATGATTTCATACTCAAATGAATTGTTTGCAATATTTGGATTGATTTTGTATCCCCAACCAGAAGCACCGTTGAAATAATAAAGTCTCCCTTCAACGTCATCCCAAAATGCATCTCCGGTGTAAGCATCTTCTGGTAATCGGCCGTCCATTAAATCAACTGTCTCTGAACTGATTGAGAATCTGTGAATTGATCTTGAATGAGATGTTTCTCGGATGGACCCACCGACCACGTAAATTGAATCTTGACCGTCGTAGGCTGAAGCAGTGTATGTCATTGGTACGGGAAGTGTAACGTTCAAAATCACTAATTCCGCAGAATCTTGGGCAGAAATTGAGGGCATTCGCCAAGATATAGCGAAAATTACAATTAAAATTGTTTGAAAATGCATGGTCACAAATTCGGTCAATAAAATTTTGGAAAATACAACAAATAGAATGAAATTGTGAGCTGGGAGTCTGTGGTGCTTTAGTATTTATAGTGTAATTGTGATTACCTTTGGATTAACAAATAGTAATTTTCAATTGTTATCGATTTGACACTTTTTGAATTGTGTGATTTCAAGTTCATTTAAATCAGACTGGAAATTCCGATACAAGTGAAGGGCATGGAATGTGATAATGTAATTGAGAAAAAAAACAGGTGTTTCACGTAAGTGATAATAAATGAGTCGTGTTGAAGTATTTGTAAACTAATACATATAAGTAATAAATTACCTAATGATCCAATTGAAATTAAATCGCTTTGAAACTATTTACGTCAATTATTACATAAATTTACAAAAATAACATTATGCTTTGTAAAGTGAAGTTGTGTGACTTGACTTGTCATATTAATCCTATGCATGAATGAATACTCAATAACAGAGAAGAGAACACGTGTGGCGTAGAATGAACTCACTCTAGAAACTACCTGCTGGAATCCAAAATAACATCTGTTGAGATTTCTTATTTAAAATTTGAAAAGCAATTTAACGTCACACGAATCCCACCGTTCCATCTGACAGACGATCCCATAAGGGGAATGCCAGTTAACGCATACCTTTCATTTCAATACTTATGAACCACCTCGTTGTAAGAGCTCAAACTCCCGTATTATTTTTGACGGCTTGAACAGCTAGACAGTTCACCGAATTCGGTGTGTGTATTTCTTTGCGTGCTTTATATTTATATTATATTGGAGTAATACCCGGCAACGGGAAATATCTCTCGGCGTCCGAATGCAAATGTAGAATTCTGTCTAGAACTGCGCAATGCGAACGCACCCGGATCTTCGGAGTTTTTGTCAGTGTACAGTTTACACTACAAGTACAAGTACAGGGAACTAAATGAATTCTTGGTTCCAGTGCATTGCTAAAGGATAACTGAAGGTCGACAAGTAATCAATAAAAAATATTGCAGGGACAAAATACACAGTACTCGTATATAATCTCACTATTGCAAATTAACTCGTCAATTCCTTCCTATTCATAAATATTTCACATTAAGACCACATTTCTTCAAGAAGAAAAAATCACCATTATGAATTCTTCTCGGATTCTGGGGCGTGGAGTGCTTCTCGTCGCGGCCTTTGATCTCGTACGTACAAAATCTCTACATAATACGCGCAATTCAGTATAGCATGCATAATAGACTCGATCACTATATTTTCATAAAATAAATTTGTGCAATGATATTTTGAAAAATATTTTATTTTTAGATGATTGCAGTCGTCGGGATTTGTGCGACCATGTCACAATTAGTTGACTCGGCCATTTGGTTGCCAAATTATTATTTGGCCCAAAGGGATATGACAGACGTGTATTGTGCGTAATACATTTTTAATTCAATATTTCAGTAAATAATATTTTGATAAATTAAATACGAAACGCTAACAATTAATTTAACAATATTTTTAGCTGCCGTTCGAGTTGTCGTATTTTTTATACTGGCCGTTTATGTCTTCATACTCATTTTTGGAGTATTTCTTCTCTTGGGTGTCCGTCAAGTGAGTTAATTTACAGGGTGGCTCAAAAGCAACAAGGTGTAGTATGAAATGATGACGCTTACTTTCGGTCCACCCTGTATAAAGATAGAACGTTATATTTTGGGATGGAATAATAAACACTAATTAATTAATGACATTAATTAATTTAATTTACAGGGTAGACCAGGTTTCCTCACCGCTTGGTACGTACCAAATGTGATTTGGGTGAGTGCCGCCCTCGTGTTTGCCTTTGCAATGGCATTCACTCGATTTGGACTCTCCGCCATGTTTCTCCCGGGAGCTGTCATGTTCCGGGCCTTTGAGATATGGATTGTCTATGAATTCCATACTGACATGGTTGAAAACAAATGAATGTCATAGAAAAAACGCGCGCAGGGTATCAACATCAATTATTGCGCACGCGCGACTGTTGAGCGCGCATCCGCGCGAAACGCCATCTATGTCTGTGCTTTTAACAAGTGTCTCTCCTGTTTCTGTATTATTTTTCTCAAATTTTTACATTACATGTTTTAATATACATGTGCTATGATTATGATGGAGCAATGGTGAAGGAACCAAAGGTTGTGAAGAAAAATGAGGTGCTTTAAAAATGAACGGGGTAACAGGGAATATGGTGATTCCTTAATGAGATTAATTAATGTTCGTATGTTGTAAACGATTTGAAGTCATTTAACGTAACGGAACTGTCCAATGGTTATTATAACCTTTGAATATACATACATACATAGTTTTAAATATTCACCATTTAATTATAAATGCGATCTGTCCGGTGTCAAATGTTTGTAACTTTTGTCAATCTCAGTATTGTGAAGAACTTTGGAAATACATTGTGTCAACAACTACTGTAAATGTAAATATTCAAATAAAATTGTCTCTCAAATTGTGTACAAAATTAAATTATTTCAAAAGCAGTTTTATTTTTTATTTTTTTTGAGGCCAGTAATATTTTAACAAGAGATGACTCACTAGTATAAGACAATTAGAAGGCGACGCAACGTATTCAGCAGCCTCCAACATTATTCGACAGCAATGAAAATATTTTTAGGCCGACTCTTTTTGATGTCTGTAAAAATAATAAAATTATGAAATAAATTAGCGTGTGTTCAAATCCAAATGATCCAGACAACTGTAAGATGGCGGTAGTAGGCCTGGAAAAATAAAATTTTACGTTTACTTTTTAAATGCCCGTTAATTTTTATATGAGTAATTTGAATAATTGTAAAATAATACCAAATCGTGATTCCCCTGTAGCAGACTCATAGTCCGGCAACGACGGCGCCAAACTAATCATTGACATTCTCCTGGCTAATGCCACTATGGCCGAATTACCAGGAATGGCGGATTCCTCAGGAATAAGATATTCCAGATCTCGGGAGTGTTGTTTCCCTTGGCGTGTTAAGGGGCTACCAATTTGTATATAAAATTTTTCCTTAATATTTGGAGTCAGACTCCCAGCCATTTCTAAGATCAACTGCAGGAATGCATGGACAGAAATTCACATAAGACAATTAAATATTTTGAGCAATTACCCCATACACTTGTAAATGTGCGAAAACATATGTACGTACAACAATAATTGACTTACATGTAAACCGTAACGAAAAAGAAATGGCGATGTTGACCTAATATTTCCATCACTCGATGGCTGTAAATTAAGAGGGACTTTAAGAGTTCCATTCCAAACTTTTGTTGACTCGAGGGGAACGGACGGGCCGTCAGTGATAGATGACACAAGGAAAACCTCAGTTCCATCAGGATTTGCCGTCCCTAGATTGTACTCCACGGTCTATGCGTATAATAAAATAGCTGGGTATCCCATTTGAGATATAACTTACGTATAATTTAATTAACCCGCACAACAACGGTGCGAGATGCATAAATTATTTACCTGTACTAATCGCAAAGTCATTGACCGGACATTCTTCCCTCCGCCATTTTTAACTTTAAGAGAAAAATGAATTTCATCCCCTGATTGATAACATTTCTGATCTGTATTCAGCCACAAGTCAATTTTCCCAGAAAATAGAAAGGCAAACACTGTTTTGTGTGTAAACATTGGTTGGATCCAGAATTTATGATTCGGCCATTCCGGTACAACTTTAGAACTTATGATTATGTCATCTTCATAGTCAAATGGGAAGATAGTGTGTGTTCGTTTACTCCCATCCATCCCTGTACTATCAGCAAAATGAAGAGCTACACATCTGAGTCTATATTTAATCCAACCTAATTTCCCATTGATAAATGAAGGGGGACAATCTTCAGGTACAGTGAATTCAAATCTGTACTCTTTCTCTTGAAGAGTTCCCATTGATTTGGAACCTAATATAAAAATATTAATTAATTTTGCAACAAAATCTATACAAGTCATAAAATACTTTATACAAAAATCTCACCATTGCCGAAGAAATAGTGTTTTTGTGTAATAATTTTTTTAACTTCCTCAAAATTCTTCTGTGAATACCTCCAGCCTTCAAATTCCAATTGAAGTCCTGGAAGGTAAAGCCCGAACAAGAGTTCAGTTCAAAAAACACAGCAAACAGAAATTAAAAATAATTAATTTGGTAAAAATTAAAATTAAAATTTGTTTATATAATGTTTTTGAGTATTTTTTCAGTTTCGTTTACTTACCTTTAATTTCTGGTGAATTTTGTGGGACGGACGTGACATTAAAACTCCCGGAAATTGATTGTCCTGCAACAAAAATTTTACTTTGATTGTCAAAACAAAATTTCCACTGGACAGAATGTAATATTGGTAAAACTGGAGGCGGGCAAAATGCAGTGCCATGATAACCTATTATGCCACCAATAGGCATTTTGACTTTTTCAAAAAAAAATCGAATGAAAAAATTTCAAACACAAATTTTTGTATTATTCGAAATCAAATATTTTTTATTATGTTTAAAGAGAAGTGCGGGGATATAGGTCACAGGAAGTTTTATTTCTGAAGGACATTCGACTAGTATGCGATGCGATGCGACGTGGCGAGGTTAAAATAATCAATAAATCGTATAGTAACTTTTACTTGATAGCTTGTAGGCAGTAGGCAGTAGCAAAACATCCACTTGTTGATAGTATAAGTATTTGCGAAATGTTTATACATGCCACAGAATTTACCAGAGTCATTACCCGAAAACTCGAATACGAAATGTAAAAGGCGCCGACTTAAACCAAGAGATGATGGTCCGCATGTAATGCCAAATTTTCTCACAAAATTCGTACGTGTATAATTGATCTCGGAATTTCTTTATTACTGCGGTCATTTAGACAAGAAATTAATTTTCCATAGAATAAATAGACCGCCATGCAACTTAATTGGCAACATTTCTGGAGAATAGGCGGAAGCAATTAATTTCTATTTGTAATTTAGTTGGACCACAATTTGTTTGCTTTTATAAAAGCTTTTGTATTTAATTGGAAGAGAAATTAAAAAAGCTCATGAAGGCACTCAATAATTTTTAATGTGTTAACTAATAAATTAACAAATAAATTAGCGTGCGTTCAAATTCAAATGATCCACGCAACTGTAAGATGGCGGTAGTAGGCCTGGAAAAGTAAAATTTTACGGTTACATTACAAATGCTTGTACATTTTTAGATTTTTAATTTGAATATGGTATGTAAAATAATACCAAATCGTGATTCTGAGGTAGCAGAGTCATAGTCTGGCAAAGATGGGGCCAAACTGGTCATTGACATTCTCCTGGCTAATGCCACTATTGCCGAATTACCGGCAGTAGAAGATTCCTGCGGAGAAGGCGGTTCAGGAAACAGGTATTGCCGATTGGGCGAGTGCACTTGCAGTGTTGAACCAGTAGTCAAGGGGCAACCAATTTGCATCGGGAATTTTTCCTTAATGTTTGGAGTCAGACTCCCTGCCATTTCCAAGATCAACTGTGCAAGAATAAATAAATATTAAGCAATAGTTAAACGACTCAGGAATAATCACCGACTCACCTGTAAATTGTACTGAAAAGAAATCGGCGGTGTTGATTTATTTTCGTCACACGATGGTTGTAAATCGGCAGGAATTTTGAGAGTTCCATTCCAAACTTTTGTCAACTGTACAGGAACAGATGGACCGTCAATAATTCCTGGCAATATGAAAATCTCAGATTCTTCTGGTTGTGGCGTCCCCAAATTGTACTCCACCGTCTGTTTCCCACAAAATAATTTAAAATATCAGAAATTGTACGCTGCGAGATACAAACTTTTTTTTACCTGTACTAATTGCAAAGTCATTGACCTCACGTTCTTCCCTCCGCCATTTTTAACCTTAAGAGAAAAATGAATTTCATCCCCTGATTGATAACATTTCTGATCTGTATTCAGCCACAAGTCAATCTTTCCAGAAAATACAAAGGCAGACACTGTTCTGTGTGTAAACATGGGCTGAAGACAGAATTTATGGTTCAGCCATTCCCGTACAACTTTAGAAGTTATGATTATGTCATCTTCATAGTCAAATGGGAAGAAAGTGTGTGTTCGTTTAGTCCCATCCATCCCTGTTGTATCAGCAAAATGAAGAGCTACACATCTGAGTCTGTATTTAATCCACCCGTATTTCCCATTGATGAATGAAGGAGGACAATCTTCAGGTACGATGAATTCAAATCTGTACTCTTTCTCTTGGAGCGTCCCCATTGATCTTGAACCTAATATGAAAGAAATATACATACAATTAATTACTCCATAAGATATTCTTGAGAACACCTTGAAAAATCTCACCATTTCCAAAAAAATATTGTTTGTTTGAAATGATTTTCTTAACTTCCCTAAAATTTCTCTTTAGAAGCACTAAATTCATCCAACCCTCTATTTCCAGTGAAAGTCCTGGAAAAAAAATCCACAGTAATTTAATTCAGTTAAACTTAAATACGTACGACTTACGAGGACCACTTAAACACTACTCGTGTAATTACTGAATCGTAACGTGCCTTTAATTTCAGGTGAATTTTGAGGGACGGCCGTGACATTAAAACTCCCAGAAATTTTTTGTCCAGCAGCAAAAATTTTATTTTCATTGTCAAAATAAAATTTCCACTGGACATAATGTAATATTGGTAAAACTGGAGCCGGGCAACAACCAGTGCCATGATAGCCAATCGTTAAAGGCATTTTAGTTAAAAAAAATTCTGATCTTTCAAAGAATATTTAAATTCAAATTCAGATCACTAGTGCTAGGTCTTGGTACAGGTACTGAAAAAATAATAATATTATTCCACACTATGTGAGCGTGCCAATTGCGTGTAAACTGTAAGATAATATTAGGTCACGAAAGTTTTGCATTACAAGGACATTCCACTAGTTTGAGATGCGACTTGGTGAAAATAATCGATACGTGGACTAGTTAAGTAGCTGGGTAGCATGGAGTAGCAAAACATGCACTTGTTGACATTTCCGAATTGCATAGTAAAAAATAAAAGCCCACGAACTGAAAAGAATTAACGCTGAATGACCGCGGTTGCATTATTTTAGCCAATGCTGTCTGCATCTGCTCTGCGTGCATATAATTTTGGCTTATGAAATTTTCCATATAACAAAACTAACAAATGGGTGCAGAAGGAGATGTACAATTTAAAAATGATGTAGTATTCATGAAGAAATGACATGCCAGGTTAATGATTTTTTACATACTGTGCATTAAATTAGAATAAATGAGTGCGCATCTTCTGCATCTAGTACTAATGTCCCTAATATCACGGAAGGTCCAATTTTCAAAAGTGTGAAATGGAAAATGAAAAAATAGATTCTTGTTTTAATTTTGGTCACATGCCCCATTCGCATTCCCAATATAGTTTATCGTCGGAAGAGGTTTTTAGGAACCCTAACAATCCTAAGCTTTTACTTGGAACAGTCACCATTGTATTTTTTTACCTGTCGCTGATCCTTTTCTAAGCCTCCGTCGGTTCCGTGTGACCAAAATACATATAAAAACGCATGGTCATTATACAAATTTGTAAAACGGTTGGACGGTGAAGGCACAATACAAAAAATATAAGTTTAGCCCACAAATACCTTCTTCTGGGAAAATTGGGTGCACGTTCGCGTCTTCCAACAATAAGTCATAGTGACAGTAGTGATAGAAAAGTGTTGGTTAGGAATACAATTATACAACTCAACGTGTTCAATATAATAAAGTGTATCAAACCAAATTAATTAATCAGTATCTGGCAATCACTGGTTATTTCTCGACTAACTGTTGACAACATGAATGGACAGGATAGTGACATTCCGGAGAGAGTAAGTACATACATTTTTTAACAATGTTTTCCATGTTGTAATTTAAAACTGATTATTACAATTAAGTAATCATAATTAATTATTCTTATCTGGAGTCTTACAATATTACTTGTACTTGTACTTGTAATTTGCTTGCGTAAATTGTTAATAGATATAGAGACTCTTTTAATTGTAAATATTAATTTTGACAAACTAGGCTAACGAAAATGAAGATTCTATGGAGAGACGCCTGGGGCGTAAACGTAAACGCGAAGAACATGATGGCAATGCTAATCCACTCAAGCATTCATTCATTCCTCCTCATCCGCTCTTGAATGATTTGGTACGATTTTTAATTAATAATTCCTTGAATATGTGAATTTTATATTAATTGCTCGGCTTACAATCCAATGTTGATTTTTTTTTTGCTAATGATAATTTTATATTACAGGTACTGGATGCCCTATTCAAATTTGTCCGAAAGGATGATTTGCTCGCATGTCGTTTGGTGTGCAAGAAATGGAATGTTTTATCTCTACCGTCCGTCCGTTCAAAATTTTGCATTGAGATCGTGCGGTCACGCTCTCCCTTTGGACAATCAAGAGGAATTGCTAATTTTATGAAACTCTTTTGCTCAAATACATTGGGATTTCCATTCGAGAAATTTTCCCTTGGTTCTTTTGAGACGACTAAGGGATATACACAAAAATTTATTCAATTTTGGGGTCCAACTGTCAAACAAATTATCCTGGAAGATGACCATTTCCACAGTAGCCATGGCATTGAAAATATTTCCAACTTGCTCCGATCAACTCAAAATCTGGTTTCATTCACAATGCCATTAAACATGTGTTCAAAAAATGGCAATACTGTCAAATTATTTGACAATACATGCCCAAAACCAACATTGCCTTTTTTAAAATTCTTGGACGTGAGTTGTGAGTGGGGTAACGGCCATAGAAAAAAACTTTGTCCAACATTCTATGAAGAATTATTTGAAGTAGCTCCAAATATTTCTACTCTTGCTCTGGACACAAACTCCCAAACTCCTAGTTCAGCTTTAGAAGTTTTAGAAACGATTAAAAAACTTGGGCGGGAAAAATCCATTCAAAATTTAGCCCTTCCTCATTTGATGACAGCCCAATTGGATTTTTTTCGGAGTATGCTGCTGCCAACGCCAACTAGTGAATGGAACTTAAAACAACTTGTATTGACGGATGACGGTCATCATGGCCAAATTAATGAGTTCCGTGGATTTGAACTCATTAAGATTTTTAAAAATACATTAATTGCCCTCCGACTCAATTCTAATCATGGGCGTCGTACTCAAAATCCCGCTCTGATCACATTCGTTGATAAAATGCCACAATTAAAATTCTTACAATTGAGACTCAATTGGGAAGTGAGTTTGAAGTGTGAGAGTTATAATAATATTTTCCCTGCTCTGGAGAAAATTGACATTGACTACAATATTGGAAATTATGATGGAGATCAAACCAATAATAATATTTTGATTGGAGATCAGCCATGTACGATTCCTGCCCTCAAATCGTCCATCATTCGTTGTCTTCCAATCACAATCCAAAGACTTGATCGGATTCTCAGAATATTCCCTACTCTGACAATATTGAAATGTATGGTGACACCTCAAGATGGCGTGGAGGTCATCAGGGCCATTTGGACACGAATGCGAATGGCACAGTTAGAAGGGTTACACCTTTATGGA
>JAQIXO010001782.1:0-11356 GCA_034700305.1 Protaphorura armata | reverse complement strand
TCACGTGTACGGTAGCCCGATTGGGACACACTTGGCGACGAAAACCCAAAAAACACTTTGGCCGTTCGAGAGTTAAATACTGGATTGCTTGCATTTCGGTGAGTTCAGGAGACACCAACTTTCATCATTTTTCCACAAGAGTCAATAGAGAAAGCTGGAGAAAGCCAAGTGTTGCCGTCTTGTATTGTATTCGAATTCGAGCCCCGGGTTATAATGGGATGAAACAGGGCTCTATTTTATCTGAATCTGACATACGTATACGTTGGGGATACCATTCTTGACATTCACGCCTGACGGATCATACACAAACAATTAATCTTCCCAAGATTTAGAGAGAGATCATGTTTTATAGCAGCACTAATGCACAAGAAGTCAAGAGCATTTAACAAAATATACAGGGTGGCCCAAAAGTAACCTTCTTCTTTGCATGTACAACTCAACATCCAAAGAAAGCGGTTTATGGATTCAAGTCTCAGGACTTGTGGAAGGATTTTTATAACGTGGGCGAGTGTTTTCCTAAAGTCCTTTTTGACCTCCTTGAGGCAAATTGTAAAAAAACTCCTACATGAGAAATACACAGCTGGATGATTGACCATGCCTTTCGGTTCAGTTCTAGAAAGTGATATTACTTTACGAATATGGTGATGATGATTAATTTCAAGAAGGCCGATTTGCTATATAGACAGACAAGCATATCGGACCTTGAACATTATATTTTATATACTTCAATAAATAATACTGACCACATAGAACAGCACAATCAGGTTGTATTGTTATCTGGCGCTTTATTTTTAATTCTTGGAAGACAAAACGACACTTGTTTATCGTTTTAATGCTGATGAAGAATAATTCTGTCTGACAACGATCGACTACATGCAATTTGTATTATACATCTGGTATTATAAGATTTGAGAAGGGCGTCTACACAAAACACGACGTTGACTGGATTCATTTAAATGGGTTTACGGAAATTTTTGCCGGCATATTTAGCCCCAGCACCCAATTCCTCTTCAATTCGAAGAATTTGATTGTACTTGGCCAATCGTTCAGAACGGCATGGAGCTCCAGTTTTAATCTACAAGTAAACAAGTATTTGAGCACAATTTCAAAAATAAGAGAAATCACTTGTTAATACTGCTTACTTGTCCAGTGCAAAGTCCGACGACCAAATCAGCAATGAAAGTGTCTTCAGTTTCTCCGGAGCGATGGGAGACCATTGTTCCCCAGCCATTCTTTCGTGCTAAAAGATGAGCATCGATGGATTCTGATACGCTACCGATTTGGTTCACTTTCAACAATAAACAGTTGCAAGCCTTTTTCTCAACTGCAGTTGCAATACGTTTTGGATTTGTGACTGTCAAGTCATCACCAACAATCTGAATAAAATTAAAAATATATAAAATTCAACTCTAAGACTAAGAATATTTAAAATTGATATCTCGTGTCTCCCGTACGGCCGAACACACCGAAATTATTGGGACGAGTAGAGGTGTGCTTTGTTTTTACCTGGATTGGTGTACTCGCAGACAACTTGGACCATGCTGCCCAGTCATCTTGATCAAATGGATCCTCAATTGATGTAATAGGATAATCCTTGACAAAGTCCAAATAAAGGGCACCCAATTCATCTCCACTGATCCATTTGGTTTTATCAGAAGCTGGGTTCTTGAAGTCCAAGTCATACTTCCCATCCCTGTAATTTACAAGATAGAAATTACATTAGAATTCCACGCCATGAAATTAGTAAATGAAATGTCATTCCTTACTTGTAAAACTCTGAAGCTGCAACGTCCATGCCAATTTCAATCTTGCCAGTGTACCCGGCCTTTTCAATGGCTTCCGCAATCAAGACAAGTGCTAAACGGGCACAAATATATTTGGAGATTATTCGTTTATTGGTTTATTCGATTACTATATTAATATTTGGTGCACTATGCTCATGTACTTACCATCTTTGTTGTTCAAGATGTTTGGAGCAAAACCACCTTCATCTCCAACTGATGTCGCGTCAAGTCCAAACTTATTTTTGATGACATTCTTCAAATGATGGTAGATTTCAGAGCCCATTTTCATTGCCTCTGTGAATGTTGAGGCTCCAGTGGGGAGAATCATAAATTCTTGCATGGCCAATTTGTTTCCGGCGTGGGATCCACCATTGATAACATTGAAAGCTGGAACTGGGAGGATTACATCCGGATTTCCAGCGAGATCGGCCAAATGTCTATTTGCAAACGTTTAATGGTTTCATTATAAAAAACGGACAAGAAAATCTTATGTATGAAATGCTTATTCTTGCCAACTGTCATTTTGAATTAACATTAAAAACAATTACCTGTATAATGGAACACCCTTTTCGGCGGCTCCAGCTTTAGCTACAGCCAAGGAAACGCCAAGAATGGCGTTGGCTCCCAATTTGCTCTTATTTTCAGTCCCATCCAACTTCAACATGAAATCATCGATTTCCCGTTGTTTCGTCACATTCAAGTTCTGCACACAAAAGAGTTCAAAATTATTATGCGTTAGCTCATTCCTGATACATGCCAAGTGCCAAGTTGGGGTAGCCAAATTGAGATGTAAAATAGTGTCAGTATTACTTGTGCAACGAGCGCTGGTGTAATAATTGCATTGATGTTTTTGACGGCGGTCAAGACTCCCTTGCCGTGATAATTGGCCTTATCATTGTCTCTTAGCTCCAAAGATTCATGAACACCGGTGGATGCTCCAGATGGAACGGCAGCCCTGAACATGCCTTTGGCAGTTGTAAGGTCGACTTCAACAGTGGGGTTTCCACGAGAGTCGTAGATTTGACGAGCCTTGATTGCTGTGATTGACATTTTGCTTTGTTGTTGGAACGAGAATGAAGATGATGAAGTATGAATTGACCTGTAAAAGTGATAAAAATTTGTTAGCTATTTATTGGGCTATTACTTCAGGATCAGGATTCTAGAAATTGTCCTGAACTACTTTTTATCTTTTTCTCTTTATCTTGATTCTTGATCTAACATTTACATGCCGGAACCTTGAAAACTAAACTCCGTAGCAGTTAGATTTTATATTAGCGACTAACTCGACCTCAACTGCTACTGCTAGTATAAAAATAATTATATGGGACAGCGGACAGAAACAGAAGTGCACAAGAAGTATAGCCTGCATGATTATGCATTATGCACAACTAATTGTATTCATTGACCTGTAAAAATAAAAACCCATTCCAAGGGCATAATACTTGGGAAAGAAATAACATAATGTTCTTATCACTTCGTGTACCACATTTCATATGGCCGACATTACATAAAGTCATGGTCGGTCACACACAAATTTTCCCTGCATGACAAGAAATTATTCTCTCATCTCTCCTCATCCGATCACCGATCTGTGTCATATTTCATGTACACATTTTCATGTATAAAATATACAAACACATCTCAACTTCAAACTGACCATATAAAAGTCAGCAAACTTATAAATCTTCAATCCTGACTCAAATCTTTCAAATTCCAAATTTTCTCTTCTCGTGGACAATTATGAATCTAAGGGGGATTTACAGATAACTTTTTTTTCTTCCCTGTTAACATTCTTACTAAAAGTGTACACGGATTTATATTTTGTAATCTTTCTTGTTGTGCAAAGATCATGGTCAAACACATCATTCATGCAAGATGCAATGTTACATAAAAGTGTATCATGAATGATGCCGTAATATGCAATGTAAATTAAAATTGCATGCCTCGCCGTTGCATTGCGTTGCCGTGATGGGGATGAGTATATAGTAAAGAAAAACCGGCATTATTTTTTCTACATACGTTGATTTAATTTCTAGAAGATTCGCTTCAGATTCACCAGAACTTCCTTACGATATAGTTTTGCAAATTATCCCCCTTGAAGTTTAACCTTAACTTCCTTAATCATGATGAAATACATGGATGCATGAATTATAATGTACTTTCAGATCACACATTATTTTTAATCAATGAAAATTACACATGATCTCTAAATACCCTCAAGCATTCCCTTGTCAAATACAATGTGAAAATGTTATGTAAGAAAAAAGAGGACAGTGCAAGTGCAGGGCAATGCAGTTCCTGTGCCGTGCTATTCTGGCAAGCCAAACCGGCACTCTTTTTATAGATTATTTTTGACAAAAAAATTTCCAAGGCTCCCCTCTATTCCTAACCCGTGTGTATGAAACTGTACGTACGTACGAAATATTTCTAGGATTTCAAAATTCTATTGTATAGATTTTCATTTCTTATATAAAATGATACAAATTAATTTAATATTGAATACAATCCTGAACTCACCTTGGGAGTGGCTGGATACAGAATTTCCTACACGTTGAAACGAGTGTGGTCCGTAAAAGAGTGAGTGAAATGCGAGTCAACCCAGGGGAACACATCCACTTTTTTTTCCACAAGTACTTCCAGAGACTCCAACCCAGTTGACTTAGAATTTATTGGATTCAATGTCACGGAGATAGCAGAAATAACCTTCACGAGCTCAACTCGGTCTTTCTGCGTGTGCTTGCGCGCATTCACAGTCACGAATATAACATGTAACACGTAACACGTTGAATATCATGCGGTTCAGATGAGAATCGGCAAAATCTAAATAATATCGTGGTTCATCAAAATCGAAATCATCACTTGCCCATGTTTACATGTTTACTATTACTGTACCGATTAACGATAACATTTAAATCATAATCATAATCATAACTAAAACACGCATGGAATGCACAATGTACCCCATCGAACTTATTTCATTAATCAGGAATCCTACTAAACAGAATCTGTCAATTCCAAAAATACCGATTCATCGAAATCTAAATCATCTTTCACTTGTTTACATCGCTTCGATAGCATTTAAAAATACATGTACGGATTACGGATGCATGTTCGAATCAATTGCATATCACAAATATAAACACGAATGAACATGAATAAAACTTGCAAGCCCGATATGCTTCAACCATAACGTTGTAGTAAAATGAATCGCGGGGATTATGTAATTTTATATTGCACTTGTACTTCATATTGTAATCATGACTCATGAGGCCTCGAACCGCGATATTCGTACATGAGACACGACGAGTTTAATTAAGGGTAGATAATAATGACAGACTTTGTAACATTGTAACACTTTAATTTAAATCATCAAGAATGGGGAAAGGGGTTTTCTCTGAAGTTGCTTTATGGGACTTTCCCATAGCCTGGCGACGAGAAAGCATTGCATTGTGCACTATTTGAAACAATCAAACATTTCTGCAATCTGCAACATCGCCAACATGGTAAATGGTCGAATAATAGCGAAGAGAACCTTGGGGTCAGATGGACAGCACTGACTTTCACCACTTTCCCCGCAATACTCTCTCTGGAGAAAGCTGGTGCTTTATTTCAGGCCGTCTGGATCCATAATGAGAGCCGGGTTCTATTCGGTTAATTACGGTGGTAGGCTATGTTGGTGTGTCGCTGTGATTGGGCTGTTAGATATTGAAACCGATTATAGCAGCATATGAGTAGTGAACTTAAAATTCTCTAAAATTGGCAATACGCTTTCCTCACTTTCTTTCTGCTTTCTTCCGTACATTCTTTAGAAAATTCCAATCACAATTTTCCCAATGTCAGTGCCTCCTGGAAAACTCCAATCCATAAAAATATTCGACTCAAATGACATATTTGACATACACAATACACATGGAATCAAAATTCACAATAATCAAAAATACTCAAAAAAAAAACAATACCAAAATTCTCGAAAGCCATAATAGAGGAAAATAATTCCTAAAAAAATAGCAAGTAAGTACAATAGTACAATATGTGATACAATATAATCCATAAAAATGTTTTCCAAGTCTAGTTCATTATAATACCCATTGATCAGAATTACGAAGGGTCAATATTCTTTCTCCGCACAAATGAACACAGAGCAAGCTCATACGAGTGAAAATACTTTCTCTAATTTATTGTCCATATACTCCGGTGAGGTCGAACGTCGAGCTACTCACGCACAAGAATGAGTATTCATTAGGTTTTTTAAATTCGGGTGAAGGGGTCATGGCCAACTACGGTAAACAGTAGCTACACAGAGGAGCAGGAGTTCAAAACTTAACCATTGTCCGAGCAATATGCAAATGTCCAAAACATTTAACTGGACAATTAATTACAAGGAAAAACTTTTCCAGAACTCCACAAGTACTACTTCTATCAGCGAATATTACATTCTCTAACATAACAGTCGCAAATTAATATTCCAATGGAATTAAGCAGGAACGTTTCCAATTTCATGCTCTATCCATTCCGTGTCCAATGGTAACAGTACAAACATTTAATAATGCTTTGTTGCCCCTACTAGTAAAACAAATGGAGCGTTGTTGTCGAACGAACATTCCCAAATGTTCACGGATATGCACCTAACACGCTGTTTTTAGAAAGAAGCTGCCAAAGGACTAAATTACCTGCTACAAAATATCTGGCTATTTGTACACAAAAGTAAAACATTACACGATCTCTCGGTCACATTTTGGTTGACAACGAACGAATCACTGGTGTTTCACAGCAATTTCTTAGGTTTCAAATAGTGCAAAAGTCGGATGTGATACTAGTTCTACTGTTGCTATTTTATTCCTTATTTTCTGGCAACGATAATTAAACGCGGTTCATCATGCACAGAATGATTAATTTATACCCGACTTGTACAGAAATCAGTTACAAATTCGAAATACTCGTACTCTCAAGGTGAGGCTAGAATTTCATTTATTATTTTCTTGAAACAGAATACAAATGGACTACAAGACTAGGCTACATGTTTTACTTTGATTTGTAATCTGTAATTACAAGATATATCTCCAGTTTAGTTAATTGCTACTTCAAGCCATAACTATAGAAAATTTAAAAATCTTTTGTCTTATCATCTGCTAACTACGTCTGTCTGTTTTGTCAGGTCAGTTCGTATTTCGCCGTCTACGTTACATTTCCAGCAACAAAGAAAAATATCGAAGATTACAGGAATCAAGGCTCGTCAAATCTTCGACTCCCGCGGAAATCCGACTGTCGAGGTGGACTTGAAAACAGACAAAGGGATGTTTAGGGCTGCCGTACCCTCAGGCGCATCCACTGGTACCTATGAGGCGTTGGAGTTAAGAGACAATGAAAAAGCCGCTTATCATGGAAAAGGAGTATTGACGGCTTTAAATAATATCAATTCCATCATTGCGCCTGCTTTATTAGGTCAGGTAAGTGGCAAAAATCACTGAATTTATCACTGATTGAATTTTGCATAGTCCAACTTCTTCTAGCCCAGTCTGTAAATTATTCCTAGCACATTTCGATACAATCAGTATGAACAACCTGCGATCTCTTAACGTATCGTATGTGACGGTTTAGAAGATCCAGTATTATCTGAATGCAACCAGCTGGACGCCCTTAATTCAGTTCTACCTAAAAATTAATTTTTATTATCAGAATTTCAGTGTAACACAACAACGAGATATCGATGATTTCATGTTGAAATTGGACGGAACAGAAAATAAAAGCAATTTGGGAGCAAATTCCATACTTGGAGTTTCAATGGCGGTAGCTAGAGCTGGAGCTGGAGGAAGGGGTCTTCCTTTATACAGGTCACTCACACAGACTTAAAACTTTCTGTTCAAGTCACCTTATCCAAATATTATAAAAATATCTGACACAATTCTTATAGACATTTGGCCGAACTCGCTGAGAACAAAGAAATACTTCTTCCAGTTCCTGTTTTCAATGTAATTAATGGTGGATCTCATGCCGGAAACAAATTGGCCATGCAGGAATTTATGATTCTTCCAACTGGGGCCACAACATTCACGAGGGCAATGAGAATGGGCACTGAAATTTATCACCATTTAAAGAAAGTCATCAAAAATAAATTCGGGCTTCATGCGACATCAGTTGGAGATGAAGGGGGTTTTGTTCCAAATATTTCAAACCGGAAAGATGGTAATGTTCCACAAGATCAATATAATACATATCGGTCTAATAATCTGGAAGGATGTTACTAAAAATTAAATGTTTTCTGGTCTGGTCTCAAAATGTACAAATTGCACAGATTACTCAATTCACGATTGAGGATACAAAAAGATATACGTATAGGGTTAAGAAATACAGTGGAATTGGAATAACGAGTTGTGTCGAACATGTAAAATGCGTTTCTAGTTCTGGTTCTGAAAATTCAGGAATATTTGTATTAAGTTTGGACATAATTTATAAAGGGCATATTTTTGGAAGAGTTTCATCGTAGTCTTCACTTCTTTCCTATTCTTTCTTTTAGCTTTAAACTTAATTTCGGAAGCAATCGAGAAGGCCGGGTATACTAATAAGATTGAAATCGGAATAGATTCTGCAGCATCAGAGTTTTACCGGTACATGCCATACACAAATATCGAATTCGTAAAAACTAACTTTTTTATGAACACTGAGTAACGGGTGTGCAATTTATGTAATAGGAGTGGAAAATATGACTTGGACTTCAAGAACCCTGATTCTGATAAAACAAAATGGATCAGTGGAGATGAGTTAGAAGCCATTTATTTGGACTTTATCAAACATTATCCAATTGCATTCATTGAAGACCCATTTGACCAAGATGACTGGGCAGCTTGGACTAAATTGTCCGCGAGTACATCAATTCAGGTAAAGCGACGAGTTCACATAACGTTTGTGTCAAGATCATTTCTATCATATGCTCGGCAAACGAGAGAGATATATTTTGTGTCACTCATTTACCACCTTGTGGTTATTTAAAACACTTATTGTTCCCTATTATTCTTATGCCCTGACTTGTTCCATAGTTTTCAAGGGTACCGTAAATTATAAACGTAAAACCAGTCTTCTATTTATTCCGGCAGGGTCAAAGCAAGCAGACTTTCACCACTTTCTCCATAAGCGGAATGGAGAAAGGCCCGCGTTCAATTCGGTCATTTACGGTATTTCATCTCTTTTTCAGATAATTGGAGACGATTTAACTGTCACTAACCCGAAGAAAATTGCAACTGCAGTAGAGAAGAAGGCTTGCAATTCTCTGCTGTTGAAAGTTAACCAAATTGGTAGCATATCTGAAGCTATTGATGCTCATAACTTAGCCCGAAAAAATTCCTGGAGAACACTAGTCTCTCATCGCTCTGGAGAAACTGAAGACACTTTCATTGCTGATTTAGTTGTTGGACTCGGTGCTGGACAAGTAAGAATTTTAGTTGACCAAGGTCTTTCAATTTTAGATTTGTTTGTCTGTACAAAGGTTTAATGCAATTCCCTTTAATAGATAAAAGCTGGTGCTCCTTGTCGATCTGAGCGATTGGCCAAGTACAATCAAATTCTACGAATTGAAGAGGAATTGGGTATTTTTGCTAAATATGCTGGCAAAAGTTGGTCAAAATAATGCTTCGATATTTGACTAAAAGAGTTCGATCTCAATAGGATTTCTGAAATCCAACAAACACGACAGCGACAGGCAAGAAATCATCCATTCGTATATATTGTTAGAATCCAACGTTAGCGTTATAGTCTGTAAAATATAAATGTAAATACAAATTAAATATTTAAAAAGTTTCTGGCTAACAATAAAGACAGAAATGAGTAAATTCCAAGGGAAATTGGTTTGCGGCCAATTGCCTAAACAATTCCTAAACAATTATTACTAGGAGGATTTATTGAAAGATTTCATTGCATATAGTGCTGGTTACGACGTTACGAGTTACGAGACTACGAGTAGTGTATCACCCAGAGCAGTCATCATTCATCATCATTTCATTTCAAGTGTTATAAGAAAAACACAAATAACCCAATTCCAAATTTCAAACTAAAAAAAACAAGGCAAGGACGAGATGCGATAGTCAAGCAAGTATTTATTAATCGTTCTATTAAGCTTTGTGAGGAAAAATTCCATTGCGTTCAGATCAATGACGCTTGTTAACACAAATAATTAAACAAAAAACAAATCACGAGTGGGAGTGGGAGCCTACGTGCGTGCAGCCGGAAAGATTTCGTTGCATCTTTCTCTGCATGCAATTTGCATTTGCAGATCTCTGGCCAGGAAAAACAGGATTGGGGATTATTCTTCTCCAAATTCAATTAATTATGAGGACGAAACATAAAAATATGATACGATTAAAATACTTAAACCCATCCTTTAAAATCTACCAATCGCCATTGGCATTTATTTTTCTAGGGGAGGTGTGTCATTAACGACGACAGACGGCTTTAACTGTGAAATACTGTACTACTGTAACTGTAATCAACTTCAGTATGTAAGCTATATTATGAATTGAGCACGTGAAAAACTCATGAAAAAACTGTTCAATTTAATCTCATGACAAAACAAGACAATAAAATCCATCCTCATGACATGATAACTACACTAGAATACCAATACCGCTCATACCATCCTATCCATACCCATATTCGACCAATGAGCATTCATATTGACTGAGGTGTGTTTGCTTATAGTACAAGTACAATTTGTAAAAATAATACACGAGAGATACGGAGACGGCTTACTTATAGTTAATGAAAGCACGTGGACAATTCGTGCTGTTCCTTTCAGATTTCACACCATGTAATCCCCGCCCCACCAACAGTCAGAAATATTTCGCTCGCGTGTACCCATTGCCTACTATATATTCATGATGTTTACGTTCAGAAGGCCGAAATACTGGTATAAGGAATTACTGTCTATTTAGTATGCGTGTAGGTATTTTTATAGATTGTGCCAGACCCCAGACAGGGTAGATAAGTGCAAGTGTTGTCTATGGAATTTGCGAAAACGTGAAAATATGATGGCGAAAGTGGCGAAGTGGCGATGCGCGATGGCGCCGATTATTTGAATCACGCAATCCTATAATATGACAATCTAAAGCGCATTATAGAACTCATTCACAGCTGCCACTGTCGACCTTTGCAAAATTAATAAACTGTGACAAGCACAGGCAGTATGCGAAAGACCTGCAGCCACTGACCGTCGAAAGAAATGAATGTAGTAGTAAGGCATGTCGACCACTCACCGTTGAGTGAAATGAGTAGTAAAACATGATAGTCTCTTCAAGTGGAAAGAAATTAGTGTAGTTGTGAATCATTACAACCACTCACAGTCGAAAGAAATGCATTTAGTGCACGACACCACATCACTCAGAGTCGAAAGACATATGCAGGTGTAAAGAAAAGCGACACATGACCACTCAGAGTCGATAGAAACACGCATGTGTAAAGAAGAACGATACATCACCACTCAGAGTCGATAGAAACACGCACGTGTATAGAAGAACGACACATCACCACTCAGAGTCGAAAGATATACATAGGGGTAGAGAAACACGTCACCGTCGAAAGATAAT
>JAQIXO010001781.1:0-11361 GCA_034700305.1 Protaphorura armata | reverse complement strand
GTAATATGTATGAAAATAATATGCCAACGCTGTCTATAATAACGCGCGACTTTCTTTTAGTTTTCAACTATTTTATTATTATTACCGGTAAAGATTCGATGGATTTATGGCTTGTCAGCTGAATTTCTTCAGGAGGTTCAATCTTGACACACACTTGGACTTCTGTACCCCGTAATTTTTTTCTTTGCAACATTACGGGTCGGCTATTTCCGATCTTGTTCAAAAAATGTCAAATTCTATAAAAGAGAATTTTTTTTAAAAAAACTCAATCTTGCTGCATAACCTCAGCACACCATAGCACGTTTTCGTGCGTGTCCTTTCTATTTTGGTTATAATGAAATTCCCACCTTTTACATTTTGGTTAGGATGAAATTCCGACCTCTTAACAAGGTAAACAATTTGGGTGATAAAAGCGTCCGGTAAACAGGCGGGGCCAAACTTTTTTGGTACATTGGGTCACCCAAATGATGAATTCAAAAACATTGTTTTTTCATTATTGGTGCCTGTAAAGTGTAAAGCTAAAGTCCGCCAAGAACATTATTCAGAATTTATCCATGCAATGCCCTATAGTTAAAACAAAAGTAAGTTATTCTTTGAATAAATTAACTTATTTTTATGAACTACGAATTTTTGAAATAATCTACACAAGGAAATTCCTGTCCATATTCTGTCTTACTTAAAGTTATACACTAAATTAGAAATTTACTTACAAATTAAATGAATTAGATAAATTGAAGGGGTATGGTACATGTTTATCTACAGTTACAGTTACACCCGATTAGTCTTCATTTGGTCGTGGAGAAGGAAGGTTTTCCTGTGATTTCTGTCGGATTTCACTCGCGGGTCTTGTTGAGCCAGAACCTGTGCGTTTGATGGCTCGACCTTATTGTGAAGGTGACATTCAGAGGAAGAGGAAGAATGAATTCAGTTCACTTGATTTGAATATCCTGATCACAAAGGAGAGGTCGTACGAAAGTCAAACGTGCAGGTCTGCGTTCCGCGATCGAGTTTTCACGTCCGGAGTCATAGTTGCTGGCTTCCTATGTCCACTCTCAATCGAGTTCTGACGTCAGAGCTAAAAGTTAGGGTGTCCGATCCCGGTTGCGGAAAAAAATCCGGAAGTGCATCCCGGTAATCTCAACAGTGATAACAACAATAACATTTTCATAAAAAATCAAACCAAATGAAACACCAACCAAAACAACACCCTAACTTTTAGCTCTGACGTCAGAACTCTATCGAGAGTGGACATAGGAAGCCAGCAACTATGGTCCGGAGATTGATAGTCTAATCAGGTTAGCGCCGACTTTGTGAACAGATGAAGACTATCGGACAGTGAGTTACTCAGAATTTGGTTCTCTATACCTTTCCTGAGCAGGGCATTAGCTCTAATAGTGGGTCTTGGATGGGATATACGCGGGTTTTCCATTGGCCTGTGTTGACCTGTCCAAGACTGCATCCTTAATATGCAATATGCAGTTGGGAAGAGAGATTCCCATTCCTTTTCCAAATTCCATCCCTCTTGAATCTTAAACCTCCGATTCTGTGCAGTTTTTTCTACGGTATAGTCTATTGTAAAGGTATTATTACCTCTGGAGTAAGTACGGATTTGAGCACAGCATACAATGTATCAAGAGTTAGAGTGCAATACTCCTTATATTGGGGTCGTCACCAAGCTCAAGGTAGCGAGTCGATACCTTTATACCTTATCATACCTCCTGGGCTGACTCTCAAAAACATACTTACAGTTACACCCACGCTTTACCGTAACAAGTAATACTAAAAATTTCTAAAATAAGAGAATCGCGTTCGTTTCATAAAACGACACACACACACATGGAAACCGTATTCTCCCTTCTGTCCGTAAGATGTTAATTTATTCTACATTTTTATTTCTGACCACACACACCTTTTCTTCAGATTAAGAAAGCCAAAGTTCATCTTTTGGTTTCAGAGTAAAACTGCAGGTGTAAGTAAGTGGGATTTTAGCAGGTATGTTCCAATCGGAAAGAGTGAATGTGCAATTACTGTTTTGGCTTCTACCACAACAAATCTCAACGCTAAAGAAAGAATTCGGAAATGGTATTTATATATTCTCGGCCAATAAAATTGAATTAAAAAACATAATGTAAAACCAATTTCAGTTTGACTTAGTTAGACCCAGACAAATTGGCTTATAAGTGTATGGATGTCGAATAGCCTTATTTTCCTGTGCGAATCTTCCGGGTAAAAAATATTCTGTGCCCGGAGAGTACGGATAAATACTTAATGTACAGAATGCACTGGAATGATTGCAAATTTGCCTATTTTAGATGTGGAGATCATCTATTCTTGTTACGAATGTTCAGTAGCAATGTCTTCCTGAGCACATATTTAAACGAGCGTCGGAAAGGTGTTTTAGTTCGGCCCACCCTCAAAAATATCCTAACCTAACCTAAATGTGG
The DNA here is from genome assembly GCA_034700305.1 of Protaphorura armata. NCBI lineage: Eukaryota > Metazoa > Arthropoda > Collembola > Poduromorpha > Onychiuridae > Protaphorura > Protaphorura armata. The sequence goes on along the minus strand of JAQIXO010001781.1, from coordinate 8,917 downwards.
AACTAAACGAATTCATCATGGTGGTCAGGATAGGTAAAGGCCAGGAGCCGCTTCGCGGCTCTGAGGAAGGTGTATACGAATTCATCATGGTGGTCAATACGCCACTGGTGAGGCACGTGAGGCATTGTGATTAAAACGTAATAGACGTAACGTATAATAGATAGTGGTGGTACAACGATTTCCATACATTTTGAGGCCAAAATTTAAAGTTGATAAATTAAGTATTACGCGAAAATCAATTCTCACTGTCGTGAGCGGCGTATGCTTCTAAGAAAATGTACATCTAATTTCAATGTACAAAAGTCACATTATTATGACGGCTAGAGATAGGCACATGATAAATCATATTATATAAAAAAAGACATTTCATTCAATAGAATTCGTCTTACTACTTTGTACATGTCGTCGTCTCGTCGTGTACATTACGATACGCAATAGCATAATATGTGTGTGTAGTAAACAGTCAAGGAAGGTTAAATTATTTAGCAAATATATTAATATCAATAATTACTGGGATGGGCACTGGACACACTTCCATCACATGTACAAGCACATAATATAATTCGATTGCATCTAAAGAAAAAAAATCCATTCGTTACTTTGATGAAAAAGTTATTCGTTCGTCTCGTTGAATTCTGCACCCACAAACAACACACATAATACTCAGTTGAAACGACAGCACTGTACATTCAAACCTGAATAATTCCACTAACACAGTTGCAGAATAAATAATTTTTAATTTTACTCTAACTCGAATACTTCAGTAGTCCTTGGCAGTGCACCCGACCCCTTACCACACGTACAATGTATTCCAATAGACCATTGTATTTCAATATTTGGAATATCCTAGTATTACTAATAATATTGGGTTCATACACTGGACCCGGACTATCACAAGTCCGTCCAGACCAATTATTTCCATTTGGACCGTCCAACGAAGACTCAACGCTTCCATCTTGTGACAATTGCTACTCAGATCCCATATCTCTCAAATTCCCATTCCATTTTTTTAACAAAACTTACACAAAATTGTACGTGAACAGTAGGGGAACCATTTCCTTTGAATCAGGTGAGCATACGTGGTATTTCTGGTATTCTAACAAGGGAGAGTCATTGCATGTATACCAGCACCCAGATACGACATATTTTTTTCTAGTCCTCGGGCATACTCTGACCATGAATCAATCGAATTTCGTCTGTTGAAATCGTAATTGGGCCTCCCAGAGGTCAAAAAAGGTTAGATGTATGTATGTATCCAAGCCCTTTAATGTAATGTAATTGGCTCCCTTGATTGCTTGTGGTAGGCGTTTCCATTATGGTAGCTGCTCCCTCTCCGGATTTTTCATACATTACGGGGCATGGGGGATGACTTTTCGTGATCTCTCGGAGGCCCAATTATGATTTCAACAGACAAAATTCGATTGATTCATGATCAGGCCATGCCCGAGGACTAGAAAAAAATATGTCATATCTGGGTGCTGGTATACATGCAATGACTCTCCCTTGTAAGTTAACCAACTTAGGTATATACTAGACCGCCAAAATAAGTTTCGATGTCCACATTCTTCATAACTGCGTGAGGTTAAGATCACACGGTTTTTCCCCTCTCGATTTAATTACATTATAAATCCTGGGCGAAATAAGTGTTGTGGATTATTGTAATGTATATATGTATTTTTGTAATGACAATTCTGTATTTCTAATTTCTACTACTGTAATAGGAGTACCCAATCTTCCAAAACACGGTAATGAAGAACACCGGAATAAGTACGGTCCATTAATAGCGCCATTCTGGTCCTACATTGATACGACAGATGGCGGACAAGTTCATTTCCGAGAATCAACCAATCCCAGCATTCTCTCTAAAGCAAGTGATGAAATTATAAAAGGATTCCCAGGTGTACAAGTAAGAGGGAGCAGTCTGTCCTACAAATCCGTATCCATATCATCCGTTTTCATTGTGACATGGGATAAAGTAGCTCACAGTCGGAATCACCTATGCTCGGATGATAAATTGAGGAACACATTCCAAGCTGCGTTAATCACAGCAGGCGACATTTCTGAAAAGTCTTTTATCATTTTTTACTACAATGAACTGGCTTGGACGACAGGGACTTTTAGTTTTGATTTTAAATGTGCACCTATGAGTGATTATCCAGCAGTGGCTGGATTCGTAGGTGGAAATTCGTTACCTTTTCATGAATTGATTAAATATTGTACTACTGAGCTTGTTCAACTTGGGAATAATTCTAATGTGGGTGAAATGGGAACATGGGTGTTTCGGGTTGACAACGGATTAGGGCGACCAACGGGACTTATTCCTAGCCAGGGCGATAATCTTGATTGCGTGAATCCTGTTGTGTCCAGCGCCGCTATTATTTCACCTCAAGGGTTATTCGTATCCCAGAGTTGCTCAAGAATTCTAACGTACTACTTTTTGATGGTAGTGGCCGTTTTATTTCGCTACTCGTGATTGTTATAGTATTTTATTATGTTTCTAATAAATTGAAGATTTCTGTCTCTGTCGATCAACGTCGTTTTTTAGTTTATTTCTTAACATTAATTTGGAATCGATTAATTAATAAAACAACATTTTACCCAAGAATATAATTTATTGAATATTCTCAGTTCTCCGTACATTTTCACTACCATGTGTCTCAAAGTCTTTGTGTACATTAGACGTGATTAGAAGTAACTTTGAAAAAATATATTCGAATACCGTGGTGTCGTCAATTTTTCTTTGTACTTATTTTGTAATGGACTCTGATATATTCTGCTGGACATGGACATAATAACTAAAATGCTAAGGGGTGGAAATAATTACAAATCCAATCCATGGAGGTCACCTTGTCATTGTTAACTAATGGCTCTCTCATGCAGTACCAGATTTTTTTTGTATTACTCACGTATTACATGAATAAAATAATCATGCATGACAGTGCTAATGCTAATCTGTGTGTGTGTGTGTATGGTGTGTATAATTTCATTACTGCATCTTATATTTAGCACTGCAACTTCAGGTTAGGATATGAGAATTATTTATATATTATGTATAGAATTATTAGGGAGATAAGCGAGATTTCATACTTTACGCCTAAGGTACAGGGTGGTTGAAAGGTTAACAGTCTTACTGGACCGCTCATTCTGCATGTAATGGATACTGGAAACACTGTACAGAATTTGATGAGTTCTTTGAGTTTTGATCAGAGAGTGAATGTACATTATGTACCGTCCGGTATTCACACACGTATACTTGCTCATTTTAGTGATTTCTTGCTTCAAATCAAAATCCAAAAAATAAATTATGTGGATAATTCCATTTTACAGTTTACAGTACAGTGTATTTTACAGCCCTACAGTCGTTATAATATTATGCTAAGCCATTGATTAATTTTCAGTAAGAACAAACTGCCCATTAGGTGCTCGGATGGAGTGTAAAGTTTATTGAATCCAAAATAACATTGCATTCTTATCACACAATTAAGGGTGATAAGAAGTGAAGCCAGACATCAACAAACAACAGCAAGATTGAAAAGTGAACAGAATTTACATAACAAAACAATGAAATGGTGTAAAAGAATCCAGGCGCCAAGCTGAAGAGTATTTACTTACAATTACCTGAAACGAAAGCATGCAATCAGTACTTCTATGTGTCTGTATCTTGCTTATTCTTTACACATTTTATTTTTCCCATAAGCCTTTGATGAGTAAGAGTACAGGTGTGAGATAATGATGACTTTTTTCCCCCAAATCAAATACGATACAATAATAATAAAAATGTTATCCAAAGGTCAAAAGTATTTATTGGTGTCGGCCGCAAATGTACGCTTTAGTTGCATTTTTAGCTTGGACCTTACAAAACAGTATATTATAGGATTACCACGTCAAAAAATTTCAAATTGTCCAAGTTCCTTCCTGCTTTTTCTGAAAAATGGCCGAAACACATCAACTCGAACGTAAGAATAATTAAGAACAATAGTATAACACTAATATTTTGATTATTTATGTACGTATGTAAGAATCTGTGTGTAGTTGAAGATGTCACCGAGATAGCGACGAGATTCCAGGATGATCCACAAATGAGGGGAGAAATCGCCACTCTTCCCTACATCTTAAAATTGTCCCCTAAAGCAAAAACCAAATTAGCGGCAAACAAATCTCCAGACATTTTCATGAAAAGTGTTGAACTATTGGAGATCTTTATTGGCGAGAAAGATGCAGACGCTACATACGAAGAATTACTCCGAGCACTGAGAGGGAGAACAATGTATTCTCTTTCTGGTAAACTTTTTTTCAAGTGTTGAATAATTCTACCCGTAGAAGTGGAAATGTATGATCTAATTAATCACTTTTTTTGACAGCTCAAGTTGTGGAGATTTTGAACAGAAAAATAACAGCAAGGAATATTGTCCATGTGAACATTGAGCATGGGAATCAAATCACCGTGTAATATGCCGTTAAGGCTCCAACCGCATTTTTCCTAATTTCTTTCAGAGTGCAAGTATACATGTGTGATGTGTATATATGATTATAAATATAAGTCAAACCTAAAATCATAAGAAAAATCATTTGTTTATCTACACAACTTGAATTCCAGTCAAATAATTTTTTTTAATCACCGCCTGTATATGCGTTCATTTCATTGGAACACAATAAAGAAAATTCAAAAATATAAAGTATGTGTTACATTTTATTTATTTATTCGTATAAATATTGAAATTGTATAAAAAAAAAAATTATCCAACCACACTTTGTGAAGTAGTGAACTCACTGCAACTTCTCAGGAATTGGTCTATTTGGTCAATTAACAAGTGTTGAACATTCCTATCTTCAGTTCCGATAGTTCAGTAGTATTTATTTGATTTAGTAGTTCTTCCATGAATTTCTGGAACTGCCCTGTCCGAAGGCATCTCGCATCTCGTTAAAGTATATCGTGTCAAAATTTAAAATAGAGTGGACAATTAACTTCGTTCACTCGTGATGAAAAAATACGATTGAATAACTTGAAGAATATACGATTAGAGCTGCTAGCACACAGTATAAAACACGAGAGACGATTGACACGGACAAGAACACGGACGCCCTTGAAAAAACGGAAGCATGTTGAAATCCTGTGTCGACCCGAAACACCCATTTCCCAGGTTGACCTACATTGGACTTATTGACAAGGTTGAGTACAGAGTCAGTGCAATTTCCCAAAAAATTGTAAAACGTTTGTCCAGAACCACCGGCCGTGAATCCAGCTGCAGAAGGTATCCCTTCATTCTGCACACACTTTGAATTAACATATTGTGAAGGATTTGTCCACTTAATTTCATTGTAGTAAAAAATGACAAATGTTTTAATTTCATTTTCATCTGTTGTTGTGAGAATTGCAGCTTGGAATGTATTTCTCAATTTCTCATCTTGGCAAGGGTATTCTAGGTATGGAGCCACTTTATCCCATGTTGCTATGAAAATGGATTTTAATTCCGATTCTAATTCTGGAAACGCTTTTCGTATTTCTCCATCCGCTCTTGAAATTAGGGTTAGATTTGTTGACTCTCTAAAATAAATGTGTCCTCCATGATTTGTATCAATGTCTGACCATAATGGAGCTAATAATGGAGTATTGCTGATTCTGGGCTCTGATGTTGAATTGCATGGTCTTGGGAGAGTGTGGGTCACTATAAAATTTTATATACAAAAATTGAATAAGTGATGCTTCAGATTTACGACCTGGACGGGAAAATAAAATATAATGTTATAGTATAAAGAACAAACCTGATTCAAACGAAATACTTCCCCTGTTGTTCACGTACACTGTACTATAACTTGTTCCAAAGAAATGTACTGGAAATTTCAGAGGTATATCAACGGAGTGACATCTGAGACAAGGTGTGAGCACTGAATCTTCATTAGGCAGTCCGAATGGAAAGAATTTGTCAAGTGGAACTTGTGCAGTTCCTGGGTTATGTGAACATATGATTAGAACAGAAACTATGGTAATCCCTGCCTGATAATTAATGCCCATGTTGTTACACATAACTGGATGAATTGAAGGTACAGTGGTGTCAAGGGAATTTTAGCCTTGTAGGTTAAAATTACCTTGTAGAGGTGTGACTTTTTGTTGGTCTCTAAGCGGAATTAAATTTACCATTGAGATATTTAACAATATTGTGTAGACCGTGTATTGGTTGACTGACACACGACCAATGTCTGCGTTTTACTCTATCAGTTCCATGATATAATTCGAGACTATTATAATGAGTTTTTGTAAAAGAGTTACACTCACTGACCTTTGACCTTTCACACGTAATCACGATACATGTGCATTACATTCCACGACTTGAGCTCATGACAGAATCCATTCATTTCAGAATGAGATTATTACATACGACTACAAGGAAGGACAAATCTCATTCATCATAAGTCATCGGTCTTTATTTCTTGTAACTGAGTGAGTGGAGTCAGTATATAAGTAAACCGGATTCGTATATCTTGAGGAGAAGGAGACTGGAAAATGAATGAAAGTGAAGTTGGGTTGGATGAATTTATGTAGGAATTTTGAATGGATCGATCAGATGCAATTTTTCAATACAAAAAAATGTATTATTCTCAAATCTAAACTCTCGAAGTATAGATGAATTTAATTTAGGGAGGTGTGAACAGAAATTACGAGCCCAAACTATTGATATAATCACTGAAATTGTAATTGTAGTTGAAATAAACAGTCGCGACTGGATGACAGCCCGTGGAAGATTTTTAGAGAGCAGTGGTAGAGAGGAAGTGGTTGAGACAGTAAAAGAGTGACAGTACGACGGAGAGATTGTGAAAGATGGACAGAAGGACAAAGACTGTAGAAGAGCGAGAAGGACGGAGAGACTGGAAGATGGACAGAAGGACAGAGAGACTGTAATAGAGCGACGGGAGGACAAAGACTGTAAAAGAGCGACTTTAGAGTTATTGTGTGAAATGAATGGAAGCAGGAGGGCATGGTTCTGAAGTGATATGAATGGAAGCAAAAGTAGATAATGCTTCGAATGTAGTGATTGGAATTCGTCCTATATTTAGCATTAGGAGGGCATATCTCTCTAGCGTTATGTATCTAAAGACATATAGTAGTAAGCGTCGAAAGGAAACCTTATAGTGGGTGCTCATACCCGTTCCGATTCTGGATTGCCTTTGAATCAACATGTATTAAAGCAAAAAGACGTTCAAAGTGCTTTAATGTTATTGACTTAAGATAGTTTCATACGGCTAGCCCGGCGCTTGTTCTAACTAGTTTTAATCACACCATAGTTGAGGCAAATGTGAATTCACCGCTTTGTATTAAGTGCGCCTGTGACGCTTTCGTTTAAGCTGCATAGGTGAAAAAGTAAAGGAACAATATAAATAGTATATGGATCAGTAAGTTTTTAAGTTACTGCGCATTAATGTATACACGACTGTGAGGATATCGTCTGAGAAGCATGGATGGCGACAGACGGACGGACATTTGGGATTCTATAGTGGGACGTCATGGCACGTCACTGACGTCCCACTGGCTAATAAATCGGTCCTGCAATTTACCTATGCCTGTATGGAACGTATATATCTAATCACTTGACTGGAACCATGTATATAGAACGCACGTATTTAACCACTTCGGAAGCATTCATATAGATTTTAGAATGCACATATTTTAATGGAAGCATCTATGTAGAAGGCACATATCTAACCACTTGATTGGAAGCATCTACATAAAAAGTACATAACTAACCACTTGACTCGAGGCATCTATATAAAACGTATATATCTAACCAATTTGGTTGCAAGAATGCACTTTTCTAACCACTTGACTGAAGGTATTACTACGGATTGAGACGCCTAACAGTATTATTTTCTCCGATTTCTTGGTTCAGCAAGAGTTGTCCAATAATTCGTGTAATACAGTCCAGCCAAAAGAATCATTAAATACTTGATCTTCGACGGAATTCAGTACCTTTACCAATATCAAAGTTCTTAAATGCGGGCACGAATGTACTTTTCAATCATGTCTAATTCCTTATAGTTTTGACGCAACCAGCATGAAATCTTAAGAAACATTCAACCAAACAGAATAGACCAAGTGCCAGACGGAGAAGAGCAAACATAATACTTTGAAACAGAAATGAAATGACATTGGTGGATACTACGTTTCGACTAGTCCTTGTTTATATCTGCACCATTTATTATTGAAATTAATCCATTCGTATAAATGAATATTGTGTGAACACTTGACGAGTATCTTCGAAGCAGCAGTCAGAAGTAACTACGCAGGCCTTAGTTCCAATATCTATGGAAGCTCCGCAACAGCATAAGGCTTGTGGTAATGGTTGCGTTGGAAACCCTTCACGAAATTATCCGAAGCAAAAGCGTGACAATTTCTAAATACGCAGACCTTAGTTCCAATACCAACGGAAGCACCGCAACAGTATAAGGTTTGTACCGGTAGATACATTGGAAACCCGTTACGAAATTATCCGAAGCAAAAGTGTGACAATTTCAGAATACGCAGGCCTTAGTTCCAATATCTATGGAAGCGCCGCAACAGTATAAGACTTGTACCAGTAGATACATTGGAAACCCTTTACGAAATTATCCGAAGCAAAAGTGTGACAATTTCAGAATACGCAAGCCTTAGTTCCAATATCAATGGAAGCGCCGCAACAGTATAAGGATTCTGATAATGGTTGAATTTGAAACCCTTTACGAAATTACCCGAAGCAAAAGTGTGACAATTTCAGAATACGCAAGCCTTAGTTCCAATATCTATTTAAGCTCCGCAACAGTATAAGACTTCTAATAATGGTTGAATTTGAAACCCTTTACGATATTACCCGAAGCAAAAGTGTGACAATTTCAGAATACGCAAGCCTTAGTTCCAATATCTATGGAAGCTCCGCAACAGTATAAG
>JAQIXO010001780.1:0-11361 GCA_034700305.1 Protaphorura armata | reverse complement strand
GCTAAAAAGCACGGAATCGCCACTTCTACAGCCTGCCTCACCCCAAGGCCTCCAAATTTAACCGGAAGAGAGGATTGAATCCATGACTCCGGAGATAAAGTACAGTTCAAAATCTTCTCCATCGTCATCTTCAGAACTAGGTCATAGTCGGTGAGATGTCCACTAGGCATCCAAGTAGGTGCACAGCGGAGAAAATGGGTAAGACGAGGGAGAGAGATCGACGCCCGGAGGAGGAAGAAAGCTGAGTGTGAAGTCAGATCCAAAAGACGAGAAATCCGACATTCTAACTTAACCTTCTTCTCAGTCAAAACCTTTACAATAGCCTCGTCAGTAATTGGGCACCCCAGTAAAGTGGCACCGTATGAAGTCATTAACTGGATTCCTGGGGCACACTGTTGGAATCGTAAAAAGATTGAATTTCTCAAAACTTCATCAGCCCCCAGAAACCCCACCTCACACTTAGCAGTATTCAGCCGCAAGCCAAACTGTACACACATGTCATTCACTATGTCCAGCACTAGTAACACTTTGTCTGGCTCATCGCCCACAGTCCCATCATCCAGATACCAAAGATTGAGTTCAGACTCAATGCTGTCTACAATAGGCTGGATAACTAAGGAAAATAATGCCGAGCCCAGTGGATCACCTTGCTGCACTCCACGCACGGACGGAATCAAAACATCACCATAAAACAGGCTAGACTTAGCACGATAACACTGGGACACAAAGGGAAAAATAGATGGAGCTTCTTCTTTAACTCGACTGAGTAAAGTGTCCCGTCGAATCTCGTTGAAGGCATTGTAATTTAGCTTGCCAATTAAAACCGAATAAACTACAAGAAAATTAAAAAAAATCAAATCAACTACATTGTAGCTGTTCCTCGCTCCGCCTCGCCCAACTCCGAATTAAATTAAAAACCTACGGGTATTTTTAAATCAACATCATAGTAAGGTAAATTATGATATTTATAATTTACACTCCAATGTCCATCTAATTTGTCTGCTACGAAATGCAAAACTCTTAGAACACATCCTTTGTTAGAGTTGATGTCCGCTCTGTAGGCTTCCTCCAGAAACACCTTCTTGACATTTAACATTTTGGCTGTGATTTTAGAAAACGATGAGACATGTGCTCCTTGGGCGTATGTATTTGAGTCCTTTACAATCCTGTTGTATTTTCCAAACCGTTTCCAAACGATAAGTGCCCAACAATGTTCATATGATTTTACTTCAATCCCATCTGACTGTCCAATAAATTGTGCTAAGGGTTTTGCCGTATTGTCCCCAAAAGAATTCATGTAACTCCTGATATGTGTTACAGCTGATACAGGAGTACAAAGGGACCCTTCAGGCCAACTTCGGAAGTCGTCATGGAAAGTATAATGTATTACATATATACGAGATGGAAAGAGTCGATCTCGCAACTTCAATACTCCTATTAAGTCAATCTCCTTTGCATTGATTTTAAACGTACCTTTCTATGCTGGCTGGCGTTTTTAAAAACCATGGTAGCTGTTATCTCCTGGCTCCTTCCCTGGTCCGTAAGGGTTATGTATGTGGGGTAAAACTACAAAAATTAGTATCTTGAGGTGTTTTCACTTTGACACGAAAATATTGTCCAAACCCCACTCAGGGCATGCCAGGGCACCCGAAAAAAAAATATGGCGTACCAAGGTCCTCGTGGTCAGGTCATATCATTCCCTTGTCAATCGCGTGTGTGGTAATTCAGAAAAATTGTCGCAGTAAGAAGTCCGGACTCAGGACAAAAGCAAACTACTACGATAGGGTTGGAAAATGTACTAAAACTGGATTAGAGTAATTGCTTACCGTAATTTACCAAATGTGTATGTATGTATGTATGTTTTTGAGAGTCAGTCAAGGAGGTGATAAGCTCTAAGGAAAATAAACAGGAAACCTTGAGCTAGGTGACGACCCCAATATAAGGAGTATTGCACTCGAACTCTTGATACATTGTTTGCTGTGCTCAAATCCGTACTTACTCCATTGGCAATTACTACCATTCCTCTACGACTGCACACCGCGAAGAGCACAGAGGAGAGTTAAAGGTTTAAAGATAAGAGAGGAATGGAATTTGGAAAAGGAAGGAAACTCTCTTCCCAGCTAAGAATTGCATATGGAAAAATGCAATCTTCAGCTGAACACATAAATTACTATACGGGTAGAATTTCTATGAGATAATAGTGAGCAAAGACAAGACAACACAGGCATGAGGAGCACCCGCGTATATCCCATCTAAAACTCACTATTACAGATAACGCTCAGCCCAGGACAAGTATTGAGAACCAAATCCTGGACCACTCACTGCCCGAAGGAATCTTCATCTGCTCACAAAGTCGGCGCCAGCCCAATCAGTCAATCAATCCCAGATGCAGATACGCTCAACTCACGCTCAACTTTCATGCGAAAATTATCCTACCCGTGCTAAGGTATGCCAAGGTTAATAAGGTGAACTGAAATTCATTCCTTGTCTTCCTCAACCTTGGCAAACCCTCACTCGGGACAATAGTCCGAGCCATTGAACGCACAGGAGATCAACCAACGACGCGACTCCGAATCTCGGACGACAGAAATCTCAAGACAACCTTCCTCCTTCGATCCGAAATGAAGACTTTAATAATAATTTACCAAATAGGGGCCTGGGCTTTTGTTCGAGTCCATTCCTTGGCGCGTTTGTGTAGAATCCGAACTTGCTCGGCCAGTTAGTCAAGGCGCGGCACCTATTCGGTAATTTACGGTGTGAAGAAATGGAATTACTATAATTCAGCAAATATTTGTCAACGGTTCGGTTCACCTAAACTGTATGGACCTAAAGATAAAATCAAATTATACAATTATGAAGGAAGATGCAAAATCGTTAACAAAAGAGAACTGCTGAGATACATGAGACACATCACCTCTTACGTCGAAAGATTCTCGGTATTTCAGTTATGTCTTCCGAAGTCGTTTTGTGTCATTGCTCTCATAATTAAGTTAAAACTTACACGTATTGATAGTGTTGAGTGGTTACTCGGGCGTCACTCTATGTAAAATATTTGAAACATGGTCGTACAAATTGTCGATTTGGTAACAGCCGACGGCAAAATGGTTCAATTTTATTTTTGAATTAGAGACTCATGACATTTGTGAACAACATTCACCAATTGGTATCCGCACAAGTAATATTGGGCCTGACCAAAATAATCGAATTTTAAAAACCGACTGGAAGAAGTAGGGTGTTTATTATTGAAGTAGACACCCGTGATATTGATGGGCAATCTTCACTAATTTATAATCGTTAAGTTATCCATGTCATGCGAATAAATTGGCCGTCGGCATACCTAATTTGGATTAAATTCCATTGAAATAAGTGATTGGATGCGAGTAAATTTATACGTGTAAAATATAATTATTCCCGAATACCTTTGAGCCGACGAACATTACGGAGGAGTCGGTCCGTGTTTCATTTTGTTGAACACCAGATCACCATATGAATACAGTGCCAGTGAATCTTGAAGGAATTGTGTGTATTTCCTCTCATGATTTAGGATCTCGTGTAAAATGGTCAAACGAACCATGACGTGGAACTTGAAGCTTCTAAATACGGAAAGTGCAACGGCGTTGTAAAAATAATTCAGGGACATATTCTTGTAGCAAAGGATGAGGGAGTAGTAAAATCGATATCTTGTCAACCATTCGACCTGCATTTGATTGTAATTCCGATGTCCAGAGCCTCAGGCTCATCTCCTTGACCAGATCTGAATGTTGAGTCATGTAATCCATTAATGAGAAGATGTTCATTTCAACCGACCTCTGACAAAATTTGCTATTCAATTCTTCCAGTATTGTTTTGGAGGCAATGTGTAAGTGTTCCAGACTCGTTCTGAGGCTCAAATATTGCAATTGTCCCATTGTCGGGCTAAATGTATGTCCAGGGGTTCTGAAGGTAACATTGTGAACATCCATGCCTTCCTTTTCATTCAAATCAGTGTCTATTTCCATCAAATCTGAATGAGACTCAGCTTGCTTCGGCCAGGTAACACATATGGGCTTGTGGTAGCTGAAAACAGACTCATATGGCCAGGCTTCAACGTAGGAAGTATTGCTTAAGCAGCAATTAATTTGAGTTCCGCCGTCGGTTGTGACACTTTCTTGGCAATTTTGTCTGCAATCCAAATCCAGAAAATATTTGGAAAAGTCTCTTTCCCTCAGTCTTCTTCAGATCAATATTGAAATATCCGATAACAATCAATGGAGTGGGGGAGCGGAGTTTTAGTAAGATTGCGATGCCCTTGCAAAACGCATAAATCGATGAACTTGGTGATCGGGTGTTCAATACCATTCCAGAAAGTATAACCACGAAATTTGTTTTCGTGGTTATTGAGTTATTAATTACACAAGAAAATAATTGAGGTTAGTTATGGGTGAAACAGCACGTGATGGGTGTTTGAAAGTTCGCGGGTATTTCAGAAGTTAAAAATTTCTCGAAAGAATGGCAAATCGTCCATTCACTTCCTTCATCAGTCATTTAAACTCACCTATGTATCGGCAGCATTGCTCACGTTGACTCACCAAGCCAAGGGTAGGGGATTGCTTTGAGTAGGTTTTTGGTAAAGGTGAGATGTACATTTTGTCGTAAGGTGGGTGAAAAGTATTGGTAATTTTTTTATTTGAAAATTGAGGAAAGCCAAGGGTACGTAGGTGTTTTACGTGTTTTTTGGTAAAGGTGAGATGTACATTCTGTCGTAAGGGTGAAAAGTATTGGTAATTTTTTTATTTGGTAATTGAGGAAAGCCAAGGGTAGGGAATTTCTTCAAGTAGTTTTTTTTGGTAAAAGTGAGATGTACATTTCGTCGTAAGGTGGGTAAAGAGTATTGGTAATTTATTTGAAAATTGAGGAAAGGCAAGGGTAGTCGGACGGGTGAAAGACTATGGTGACGAATTGAGCAAGATGGATTTTCGGGATTTCACTGGAAATGGTGGGGACTGTGAAGATTGAATGTTAAAACATGTTCACGGTGTCCCAAGAGCTATATATATACCCATACGTTGTATGGGCTTTTGGCTAGTTTACAATATATCCTGGGAAGTCTATAAACTCTGTGCCGTTCCGTTCGGGCCAATTAACAATTTATACAGAATGCAGAAAATCTGCATATGAAATTCGACCCCCTGGGTGAATGCCTATACACAATACATCTGGTGTCTGGTCCATTCAAGACATGAATGTGTAGAGAGAATTGGTTCGAAAATCAATTCTGTTTAGATAATGCAATATCTTTTAGATGTCCCGGTTCTTGAATTTTTAGAAATTGGAGGTTTAACGCTCATCATTTGTCAAGAATGTCTAACAATGCGCTATATCAACAGATTAGTGGGCGGGATTATTAAAATGTGAACCAGGGCCGCGCCGGGACGAACGACCCACCGGCACTGCTGTATGAGATACATTCATATAACGATTAATGTGATTCATCTGATTAAAACCTTTAAGGACAATTTGATAGACAAAGCAGATGGGGAAAATACATGTAAAAATATGTGGTCACCTCGTCAACTAACTTTACCCTCCGCCTCAACCCCTCTTTCTGAAATATTTTGGGATGATATGTGTTATGATGTGAAATGATAGTGTTGTATGGGTTCGGGGTTTTATATGGGTTTGCTCATAGGGCTTGGGTTTGGGTACAACCGAACCAAACCAAACCCTAGAAAATTAAATGAACCCAAACCCGAACCATATATTTCGTTTCGAGAACCCGAACCCCAAACCCAGTTCACAATTACGGAAAACCCACTTCAACTAGGTTCGGAAGTGGGTTCGCCGAAGAATGCTTAACCTCTATGCCGCCGCTTCTAAATGGCTGATCGCATAAACATTGGCTAAATTGATTAAAGTGCGGTCACTAAATGACCTTAGTCAAATGATGTGCCATTACACAGCAAGGTCAACCCAAGAATTTGACCCAATTTTCAGCTGTCTGTGATGACCTGTGTACCCTGTAGAGGTCACCAAATCTATTTTAGTGAAACCCAATTAAGAACCCAAAACCGAACCCGAACCCAAACCAAACCCTGGTTTTAAGAAATTGAAAAACCCAAACCCAAACCCTTCAAGCAAAATAAAAACCAAACCAAAACTAAACCCAATCGGTGAAAATTTTGAAAAACCAAACCCAAACCCATACAACACTAGGATGATTCTCAAAGAGTTCAGGAGGGTTATGCGGTGGATAGCCTGACTGAGCCTTAAGGGTTTCATATCAAAAATAATATTTTTTGAAGTCTAGTCGAGAAAGTGTCCGTCGACTTTACGACGGACCCGTCGTCAAGTCGAGTGTGTTTAATCCGACCTTCGCTCCGGGTCGAAAATCTGACGTGTTACCGCCCAATTAATTTAGTTGACTAAAATGATTTGTTACCACTCACGTGCTTTCACACAACCGACACACCGACTAAAATGCTGATTTTCTTTTGACGGATAATGGGGAAGTGAATGGTGAATGACGAGTTTGAGCTACCACAAACCAGTGATTGGGTTACTTATTGGTGCTCCAGGCAAAATCATGGTATTTTTGATAATATTGGTCGTAAGTTTGGATTGCAAGTTTGGGAGGATGTTGGACTTGTTGCATTGATTGTGATTTTGTCTGGATGTATGGAGGTCTGAATATTGATAACAGCGCAAGCTGAAATTCCTTACCATAATAAAAGCAATTAACTAACTAACTATAGAGTCCTTCTAAATTCAATACAATCACCTATAATGTTATCTAATTTGTTTTTCAATTCCTTGAACACATGTCTATTTTCGAGTAATTTTTTCTAGATTTCAATTTTTTTTGTCTTAAATCCTGTCACTAATGGTAAATCCGCGAATGCAATTTCTAATATCTGAATAATCGTATACGGAGTCGGCAAGCTACCATTATTATAATGACGTTCATTGGTTAAATGATTATTACTCTCTCTATAATTCTTTTATTTGAATTTCTTTCACGACAATTTTATTGATTCAAGACCACATCATATTGATTATATAAGGAGGGAAAAATATTTCGAATATAACATTTGAGTGTTTTGTGTCAGTCATTTGGTTGACTCAATTTCAATTCATGCCAAAAGCCGCCCGAAGAGCTCCGATTTCCTTGTCACAATCTTTAGCCAAATTCTGCTCCTGTGGCTTGGCAGTGTCACATGTCGTTGCATTTGAACTGTGATTCTTGTTACATTCGCAAGTTCTTGATTTCTCATTGCACGTGTTCCCAGCATCCATCCCACAAAGGTTTGAGAAGAAAAATTTCATTTCTTTTGACGGAGCAGTCTGAAATATATTTAAGGTAATTTAATTATAATATTATCGCTAGTTATTTTTGTGCTCCGCTAGCTATGATTAAATAAGCTCTGATCTAACATAATGCTGTAACTTGTATAGAAGTTTGTCTTAAATCCTGTGATACAATTTAGGACTTTGAGGTAGTTTAACTGCTAGTGTTAAGTTTTGGAAGAATGTATATAATTGCGTTTCAGCTAAGCTTTCACACAAATCAGAATTACCGGGAATATATCTAACCAACTACTACTAACCAAATTTGTCGCATTTTCTTTTATAAAACATAAACTCTATCGCGTATGTACGGAAACATAGTTGTACGTTTATGATTGCGTCATTAAAATTGATTTCAAGATTTCTATTTACGGTAATGAACAAGCGATATTCTAAAAAAAATCGTGTAACGTGGACTTTGCTATCAAGTTTGCAATTAATTCCATGCAAATACATAACCTTATTCAGAAATAGTTTATAAACAGTTACATAAATTGTTCTTCCAACCGAAGTCTACAACTTCACACTCTATTATGCTAACTGATTCTTTATATTTATAACAATTAGGAATAATAAAATCGGTCTCACGAGAACCCAATCCATTCCTCGACCATACTTCCTAATGTTTTCAAAAATTTCTTTTGGCTTCTCGGCTTCGCACTTGGCCCCATGAGAAATGTACCAATTGGATGCACATTCGAAATACAATTTGTACATTTGTCGACAATGCTCTTTCTCGTCTTCAGAAAATTTTCCAACTTCAACATTTGGACGCTGCGCCAAAATTCCACTCTCCAGCCACCCAAAGAACAGGATTAGGGAGAGAGAACAAATTGCCAATTTACAAAATGACATCTTTCGTTATTAAACCTAAAGGAATTTAATAATTAAGGCTGAAATTTATGAAATATATTATCCGGACAGCTTGATGTATTCGCAACAATTGACCCATTTTCGCCTTCGAGTTCATTCAATCCCTTGCATTGGAATATACGACAATAACAAGCTGTTTTGCAGGAAGTCCTTGTTGATTCCCCGAATGTTTATTAGTACTAGTTTCCCAGAACATTCTTGCAACCAATGATGTCGTAGTCGTAAACATGGTCATTTGGTAATACAGTAGTATGTAGTATGTAGTAGTTCAGTTTAACCTGAAGTGTTGTTTGTTTTGGCATTAATAAGCATATATAACTCTAGATAAAAAATCCGACATACTGGATATCGAAAATTATACAATGACATCGTACTGCGATTATAATTGGACCTCTGGTAGGCCCAATTATGGTCTCAACAGACGAAATTCGATAAATGTTCGTATTAATGGAGCAATATGCTTTGACCGTAACACAATTTTTGTAACTACGCCAAAATTAAAACAAGCAATGCTCCATCTTTTCAGAAACACCCCAGGGGTAGTATGCTAGAAAGTGTAATAACTCGTAAGACGTCCTAAACTGTCACTGGCGCGTCGTAGCTAAAGATCGTATTCCGAGAAATTACGCGTCGCAACCCAGTAAACCAAATGCAATGTTAAGTTCTTATCCGCGGGTTTTATTTTAATTCTACGCAAAAAACCGAAAAGTAACACCTTTTCAACGTTAATTCCATGTACAATTCACGTGAAAAAATTAACGGTTTCTCTCATGCAGAAATTAAGTTGTCTCGTCCACGTTAAATCTACTTGAAATTAACATTGAAAATCCATTTTTACGTAGAATTAACATATAACCCACGGACAAAACTTAAAATTGCATTCGGTTTACTGGGAAGGTGTTGCACTTTTTTAAGATGTGACACACTTCAGAATAAGTCCTAATTCGTAACGCGTCATATTAGCGTATTCTAGTTGAGTTGAGAAATTGAGACGTCCGTCGCTCGCAAAATTCAAGAAAGTGTAATTTCAAGAATCATTGACACCTGGCAATCTTACGAAAAAGATCTAGCACTGCCAATAGACGAGAGACCTCGGTGAATCCTCGCAGCCCAAATCCAGCCCAAGCACATACAAAACTCCGATGTGGAGCTCGCGATTTTATGTAATTTATTTCCGGATATATTCGTATACGATTCTAACTCAAGATTAATTCAAAAACAATCTTTTAAAATGAATATCTTAATAAAATTAAGGGTTTTCTTCTCCATCAAAACAATTCTCCTCTTCGCGCTTAGTTTTCTTATATGCTCTCCAGTATAATTCACGAAACCCCGGAGTTTCGGAGTTTTTCGTCTGTAAACCTCGGCGTTTTCGGTGTCGAAAATTTAATAAAACACCGGTGTTGAAACACCGTGCACACCGAGATTCCGTTCCCTAGTATTTATATCACATCGCACATTCATGAGGTTAAATTGGATGGAGTGAAAAGCGATAACGTATTTTGTATTCGGAAATTCTAATGTTACCAGAATACAAATTGCAAAACACTTCGCATTTTTTCCGTATACAACATACAAAAATACTTTATTCTTCGGTTTTTCAAAATACGAAATACAAATTGTATTTTAAATACAATATTTTAAATAATATATTTTAAATACTGTATTTTGCCCACCTGGGCACTGGCGTTGCCTGGCAACAAGTTGCAAAATACCTGTGGAGAAACTAACAACTTTAGATCGACCATCGAACTTGTTTGACGCTTTTAGTCAGTTGAACTTTAACTGCTGTGAGTGACGCACGTTCCTCAGAGTTTCCTCCCACTTGCCTGATTATTAATTTTATAGAGATAAACAAAAATTGGTAAATCTTGGATATATCACTTGAAATCCTAGACTCCTGACGTGGACCGTTAAATAACCAACACAAGAATGGCCGGCATGTTTAAACTCACTTTGCTGATGATCTTGACCGCCGTTTGTTTCCTTCCACAAGATGGCGTCGATGGTGAGTTGTAAATTTAATTCTATTACATTGTAGTCAAAAGGTGTGTGGTCATGCTAATCTTCGTATTACTTTTGTATTCAGCTGTTCAGTGTCACTGTGACGGAGATTGCAGGTCAAAAACCAGGGGAAGCCCGTTCATTGATTGTACCGAAACTCCGGTTTGCAAGACCGAATTACAAGAAGGTAAACTTTTAACATATATTCTCTAAAGAGCCTGGTGCATTTAAACATTTTATTTTGTGCAGATCAACCGATAACCCAAAGGGATTGTGGTAACCCCGGTTCGGAGAAAGGTGAATTTAAATGCGATGTTGGTGGTGGTACCGCAGGCGTACCTCGTATTACCCTCTGCAACTGCAACACTGATCGTTGCAATAACCAAAACATCACTTTTCCTGCCACTCTCCGTCCCACTCCTGGTCCTGGTTCTACTCCTGGTCCTGGTTCTCCTTCTGGTCCTGGTTCTGCTTCCAGTCGTCTTCATGGATGGACCTCATCAGTTCTCAACGGAATTTCCGTCCTCATCCTTGTCAGTCCGATTCCCTTCCTTGGGAGACCATGAAGGACAACGTCCACACAACTCTAACTTCAAAACCTCAACAACCGACGCACAACCCTCAACATACAATGTATTTTGATCATCACCTCAGAAATTCGATTCATTTTTAAAAAAAATATTACTATTTACTAAATAGTCCTCTGCTAATTCAACTTTAAAAAGTTTATGAATGAAACTCAAAACTCACGTCACAATGAATAAAATCGTGTCAATAAAAATGAACCACAAACAATTTTTGTTTTATCCTTTAGTATAAAATAATTGGATTTTTATTTTTCTTAATCTTTAATTAACATTAGGTTATTTTGAGCATGACAATATTTTTTTCCGTGGGCTGGGCTTGTATGTTAAATTGCATTTTAATTTTTTTTATTTTCGACTTGAACAGGAGTAGTGGTCTTGAACACTTGAAATTTTCAAAAAAAAAAATTCGATAAGGTATGAGATTCAAAATTTTCATTTCATTTTTTGCACTACGTGCTCGTTTCAATTTCTCAATATTTAAAAAAGGGGAAAAAGAAAAAGGAAAATTCATAAATACTCGACTATATCACATTTGATCATAATGTTTGGACATGAGACCATGAGTTTATTTTTA
>JAQIXO010001779.1:0-11363 GCA_034700305.1 Protaphorura armata | reverse complement strand
CTCCTTCTATACACTGAAGTTAATTTTAGAAAAAACCGCAGCCAATTCGGTTCAACCGTTTGTAAGATATTTAATTTAAAAAGGGTGGACATATTTCTGACTCACCCAGTATGACTCAATTGGAACTCCTTTATTTATATAAATAATTAGTGCCAGTACCGTTGCGTTATAGTTGCATTTGGGAAATTGTCCAAGTCCGAGTAAAACTCTCTTCATCTCATCTTCACCGTAAGTCTCCACATAAAATTCCCCACGCCTTCATTTTTGACTTGACTTCGTCCTTCATTATTTATTTTTTGATAACTTTGTCTTCCTGTTTGATTTAATTATATAGTTAATTAAAGGGTGAACGGTCATGGCGGACACGGTGCCCACGGTGGACACTCTCTCTTTATGGGTGGAAACGGAGGGAATGGACGCGGAACTGGTAACGGTGGAAATGGAGGGTTTGGACTCATATTTGGAGGAAGTGGTGGAAGAGGTTGTAGAGTTGGGACACAAGGTGGGAGGAATGGTCAGAATGGTCAACATGGATTTGGACTTGCTGATGTTGTTATGCCAGTAATATCAACTCTTACACATGAAATGAAACACGGGTTCAGATGAAATACTAAACCTTTACATCAGCAAACACGGATCTGGTGTGATGAAGATCTTGTCCATTTGTATTTATTGTTGTCTGTCAATCAAAATAAACATTTTCAGAAAGCAAAAATGATTTATTGACTGATTTAAATATATCTTAACATCGATGTGTAATAAATTGTACTGTACATGAATATTTCTACTCACTTGTGCATCGAATTGAATTTCTTCTCTCATATTTCAGCATGCTTATGGTTCTCAATTCATTACCTAATACGATATACATTTACATTTAACTGAACTGTACAAGTTGACATTGACCTTTACACAGCAAGTTGAGTATGAATGAGGATTATATTGGAGTGCGAGTATAATGGATAGCAAAAACGGCACATGTGTAGTTTGACATCGTATTACGTTTAGTCTGCTCGTGAGTATTGAACACTTCATATGAGACTGACCCATTCTACCTCTCTACCACATTCATTCCACACACTCTTAATTATGTAATCCAACCAATATGTACTACTCACGCGTAACGAAATAACTCTTGCACTATTTCCATTTCTCTTCCAGTTTGATTAGTAATTCAACCGAGTGAGTTTCATTTTAAATTCTCATTTCTCCTCTTCTGAAATCCAACAAAAGAGATGGGGAATGCAGAGAAGGTCAAGTGCGTAGCTTTGGTCACCGACCGGAACTGGCCAAATCTTTCCACAGACAGTCACATCGGGGATGACCTCTTACGTGCTCATCTCATCACTTGTGGGGTTCATGTTCGTGTCGTTGTTTGGAATGACCCTACTGTTCCATGGACTGAATTTGACTGTGCGGTGTTGAGGTCAACTTGGGACTACTCGTCCAATGTGGCAGAGTTCAAGGGTTGGTTGGACAAAATGAAGAGAGAGGGCGTCAAGTTATTTAACCCGGTGGATGTCATTCAATGGAACATGGACAAGACATATCTCAGGAACCTTGAGCATAAGGGAGTGCGTATTCCGAACTCTGTCTTTCTAAACGGGGGAGAAGGATTTAATGTTAGGGAGATCATGCAGAACAAAGGTAAGGCGGCATAGCATGGTGGAGTGAGTGCCGCGTTTTGAACCCATAGGTCCCACGTTCAATTCCTGGTCAACTCACTTTGTTTGCACGGTAAAATAATTTCATTTGTAATATTGAAGGTTGGAGCCGGTGTTTTATCAAACCGACCGTTGGCTGTGATTCTCTGGATACCTTCTTCATCCAAACCGTCCAAGAAGCCGTTGACAAGCAAAAAGAATTGGAACAAGTGTTCTCTGGTCGAGATTTCATTGTCCAAGAATACTTGACAGGAATCAGATATGGGGAATGGTCACTCTGTTACTTTGGAAACATATTCAGTCATGCCATTCTTGCCCAGCCTAACAATGGACACTTCCTATCTCGAAGTAAACCATACGAGTTTAGTGGTTGTGAACCCCCAAGGGCTGTAATGGAGGCAGGGAACAAAGTCATCAATTCTACGCCGTTCAAAGAGTTTTTATATGGTCGAGTGGATTTAGTTCAAATGGAAAATGGAGATGTCGTCCTCATTGAGTTGGAACTCATTGAACCATCACTCTATTTATCAGCTCATCCACTCGCACCTAAGAATTTCTCAGACCAAATTATTAAAAAACTCTGTTAATTAAATCTGTTAAAATCAATTAATAAACAAAAGGAAAGTGAAGGGATTCTGACTTGTTATTGTGGAATTTTGCACTCACACACGAGGCATTACTATATTTATGTGTAAATAAACTATTCTTATCAGTTTACAGATACAGTACTAACATAACAACTCATTATCAGAATTATTGTAGTGCAGAATTGATAAGAAATTACAAACAGTTTCACTGAATTTTAACATTGGGTTTTCAATTTACTCACCCCAACTCAACACTATGGATTATTTTCTCTTTTAAAACTTAAAGTCTAATACCTAACAGGTTTCTTCGAATAATTAAACTAATTAATTATAATAAATATGCAGTGCTTGGGATCAATTCTTGTCTGCACTTCCACATGTGCATTAGTAAAGGTACATAATATTATAATTAAAATTACAATCTCACTATGCACACACTCCCGTGGAGTATGGATGGATAATTTGAATTGTTTATCAAATTGGTTTACCTTATAATTTTGGCGAACGGGAGCGACCTGAACTCCTAGTTTGGACTCCGGAACAATTTTTCCTTGTCCATGTTCGAATTCTTGTTCACAATACAACAATTCAAAAACTGTGACAGCGAAAAATGTAAAGATGATGAGAATATTTCCAGACTTCATTCTGCGGAATTGCGTTGTTAGACGCTCCGAATAAAATAAAATTGGAAAATCTATGGCATAACCTGGATTTATGTTGGAGAGAATAATATGCACTTTTCTACGCAGCCGTCACAATACTAATTCAATATTTTCTTCCTTAAAATTTCTGCACAACCGATTAATTATTCGGAAGCGCAGACGTGGTCCTGTTTGAGTTGATGAGAAAATGGTCGATCTCAAACACTGTGTCAATGCAACAAAACAATGCAATGCTAGAATGGTTTGGCCTGTCTACCAGGGCAGGGCCTTGGTATGGCTTATTTTTTTCGGGTGCCCTGGCATGCCCTGGGTGTGGTTTGGGCAATATGCGTATCCACATTTTCCGACACTCCACTGTGGATTCCAACAATATGGGAATGGGTGCGTCTTTGTGAAAAAACTCGAATTTACATCATGGGAGGGAAAGATGGACTTGGACAGATAAGAAATCAATTTATGTACATTGACATGGGTTGGAATGTTGCGACAACGACAAAGGGTAACACGAACATTCTAAACACCTCTGAATCTCCATCTGGACTCCCCAGACCCATCGCGAATCCACTTAAAATAAATCTAATATATTTCGTGCTTAATAAATTGCACCATGTCGGTTTATTAAACTTTAGGTGGCAAAGTTTGTAGAATTCTGATGAGGAAATTGCTGTACATACTGTAAGATCCTAACTCACATACGACCAATAAATACAGACCCTCTCGGCCCAAGTGGAGGGTCCCAATTTTGTGCGTGGCAATAAAACTCCTTCGGCCACAAAAAAAGTACACTTCAAAGCACTCCAGCTGCGAACCCACTTACGACAGAGGTTCACGTACCCTTCATTACCTCAAGTGCTTTCAGATTGCCTTGGAGGGGGTACTTTGTAGTTCACTTGTTGTGGTGGACGGATTTGTATTGTAACGCACATAATTGGGACCCTCTACTTGGGCCGTGAGGGTCTGTATTTCTCCTTAGTAGGTGAGTTAGGATGTTATAGTATGTAAAAGCAACCATACAAATAAATGAAGCGGTTAGCTTCAGAGCATTTTATAATCCTAATGGGTCTCCTTCCCAATAAATCTTGTGAGGCTATCCACGCAATGTTGGAAAAAGTTAACTAGATGACCCCGCAAGATTTCGGATTGCTCTGATCTGATATTCCCAAGGCAGCTTCAATTGCTTCATCAAACACGGATTTCAATCCTTCTTTAGTCTTAGCTGAGCATTCCACATATTTCACAGCCTTCATTTTCTTTGCCAATTTTTGTCCTTGCTCTGGAGTTATTGGTATTAAACTTTTCACTCCCAATTTTCGAATTGTGTCCACATTTTCCCGTAGTTCAATGTGAGTTCCGACGAGAAGAATTGGAACGTTTGGGCAATGGTTCCGAATCTCTGGAATCCATTTTCCAGAAATATTTTCAAAACTGGTTGGATTCACCACTGAGAAACACGCCAAGAAAACATCTGTTTGATGGTAACTCAGTGGGCGAAGTCGATCGTAATCTTCCAGACCTGTCGTATTGAATAATCCCAAACTGATTCGCACCCCGTCAACATATACCGTAACTTCGTGTTCGATCGGGAATTTTCCAGTGGTGTAAGAAATTAGCATCTCAGTTTTCTCCACGCAACTATCACCTACCACTACACACTTTATGGCACTAAACTCGTGTTTTCGAAGTTTTCGTGCACGAAATGTGAGTTTCATTGAGCTAGAAAATTGTTCTCGTTGAGTATCTTTCAGTTTAACTTGCTTAAATTCATCGGAAATTTCACTTGTCGACATTTTGATTTCATTAGCTCCAGTGGATTTGCTCTGGGATGTTTTGTCCTTTCTTTTAGAACTACTGGGTTTAATCTCCTTTGGCGATGAATTTGGAACTGGTTCAATTTTGTCATATCTACTCACTTTTGATTTGATTTTGGTTGACTCTTCCGCAATTTGGACCGGTTTTGGGTCCAACTTCCTGTCCGCCTGAATTTGTTTCACATTTTGTATTGGATTAGAATATTCTGAAGGTATTGTAGATGCAAGGGGAACTTCATCTTTTTCTGTTTCACTAATGGATTGAGACTCATTCGACGTTGACTTAGGAACTTGAATAGGTTTAACATTATTAGATTGTTTCACCGCTTTAGAAACAATTTCTGAAAACCAAGTTTTGTTTTCTGTCGCAATGTTTGGTGTCGGTAGACTCTCCAGTATTTCTAAAAAAAATCATTGTACAGAATTATAATTACATTTCCATATGTCCTGACTAAAAATTACTTTCATTTATTATTGGAATGTGAATGACTAACGTGCTGTTGAATTAAAACGTTCTTGTCTCAGAATCTTTGCCAATGTCTTCACAGTAGCTCTATTACCAGTCAACCCGATCCATTTATTCAAAACCAAAGACAAATAATTGTAATTGCCGGATCTGTCTCTGTCAACACGAATTGCAATTTCTTCACGTTCTCCAATGGTTAGTCCAAGGGCTCCACACAGCACATCCTTCCTCAAAATTAAATCTGAATTATTTAGAAATATATTGACTATTCCGTGGATGTCCCGTTCTGTTAAAACTGATAAGAAAGTGAAAGGTATTAACACGATAATTTTCTCCATGAAATATTTTTTGAAAGATATAATTTACCTTTGTCCTCCATTTCTTGGTTCAGCCATAAGTTAGGAATCTCAGTTAATCAAAGCTGTCCATATAGAAGTAAAGCCCGAAGACTAAAATTTGTTGCGAATTCGAGTGCTAGTTGTGCCCACTGCAATATGTAATCTACTCTTCCACAGAATTGTGATATTGTTCAATGTGTTGTCCGTCCCCGATGAAAATTTTTGGGTTTATCAATTCTTATCTATATTATCTCTATAATTATAGAGATAATTCCATAGCAATCATACGTGCAATTTATCACAACTCAATGTTACATTATTGATCAAATATACATGTAGTTTCGAAATAATCTTTTGTACGAAAATGGTAAACTTTTATTCCAAATTCGGGAGTAAGAAAATAAGGCTTATGAAGACGGAATTTATAGATATTGGCGGAGTGTCCTGCGACTGCCAAACCAGAATACAGGGGTACACCGGATGCAATGTTGAACTTAATGAACGGGTCATGAATTGAGAAATTCCAAAGGATTCCAAAATTCAATACACAAGTGTTAATGCGCGTGTAAAATCAATCACTACAGTTTACTAAAACATATTCATTTTAATTATTGTTAGTCGTAAATTGAACACGACTTTTAATTGATTGAATTTAATTGACTTGTAAAGGATTTGGGACAATCGCCAGAGAACTCTCTTTTACAAAAATACATAGTATTAAGTACATGGAGTCGTAGAACTTCCTTTGAACCCACTCTCAATTAGATTCTCAATATGATAAATGAGACATATTTGTTCATCCCAAAACGTGTGGTATCTGTATCGGCCAATCGTAACCAGATTAAAGTAATGTGGAATCCGAGAACATATTTGTACATTGAAATCAGTATTAGTTTAATTCCTTTGTACTCGTAGATAAGAATTTGTCATGGGTAAACATGTAGCACCCAACACACCACACATCATGGCATGATAACTTTTCATAGTGATAGTACCGTCCGTACTTGGAATAGGTTATAGAATTATTTATTAATTAGAACAGCTATCGGTGCTCACAAGGGAACACTTAAGGGTGACGCGCTCCAAGAAATTATTTCGCGTGTACTATTCGAGTCGAATTTATCCAGTATAAGAAACCATAAGTGTGAGGGGACTTCCCAATCTGCATCTAATAGACCGGTTCTCGAATTTCATCTGGCTCTATCCATACAAAGAGAAAACGTTTCCACTGACGTCCGGAGCCTCCAACACACCGATTCCGTCCAAACTTTTCTTGAGATAGGTCTTCGGATTTTAGACACGTGCTGTTTTATTTTTCCGGACGGACCCCCGGGGATTAAAAAAAATTATTTGATTTTTGACTTGTTTGATTTTTCAAAATGGAAAATCGTTATGGCCTATAACATGCGATTTTCGAGTCGGCAGTCGACCAAAGAGTCGACCTAACCTAACCTAACTCTTTGTTCTCTTTTGTCTTGTCTTTGGTCGAATCGAAAATCACATGTTATAGGCCATATGAGAGGGCGTCAAGTTATTTAACCCAGTGGACATCATTCAGTGGGACATGGACAAAACATATCTCAGGGATCTTGAACATAAAGGAGTGCGTATCCCGAACTCTGTCTTTCTAAACGGGGGACAAGGTGGATTCAATGTTAGGGAGATCATGGAGAACAAAGGTAAGGCGGCATGGGTTAGTGGAAAGAGTGATGGGTTTTGAACCATTAGGTTCCGGGTTCAATTCCTGGTCGTCCCAGTAATCATTTGTTTATATTATTGAAGGTTGGAGCCGCTGTTTCATCAAACCAACCGTAGGCTGTGATTCTCTGGATACCTTCTTTATCTAAACAGTCCAAGAAGCCGTTGACAAACAAGAAGACTTGGAAAAAGTGTTCAATGAATCAGATCAGGAGAATGGTCACTCTGTTACTTTGGAAAGGCATTCAGTCATGCCATCCTGGCTCTGCCTAGCAATGGACACTTTCTGTCTCCAAATAAGCCATACGAGTTTAGCGGTTGTGAGCCACCAAGGACTGTGTTGGAGGCAGGGAACTATGTCATCAACTCTACTCCGTTCAAAGAGCTATTATACGGTAGTGTAGATTTAGTTCAAATGGAGAATGGAGATGTCGTTCTCATTGAGTTGGAACTCATTCAACCATCACTCTAGTTGTCTTCTCATCCACTCGCACGAAAGAATTTCTCAGATCAAATTATTAAAAAACTTTGCTAATTAATTGTTAAAATAAATTAATATGTCCGTCCGTCTCTTCAACATAGGAGGTTACATCTCACCAATTACTAATGCTTGCATTCTTATTACTTGAAAACACCCATCTATCTAACTAGGCAAGTCGCCTTGTCCTAAGCGAGTGTTAAGCGAAGGATGACAGTGAGTGGCTAGGATGGGTAACCATTCAACCGCTCGCTGAGTGTGACTTGCCGAATCGTAGTTCGGCTCGGTGTGTCTAGAGCTCACCTCTCTAGCAGTACGGGATTACCTCTAATGCAATACCAACTCTTCAAGTCTGACTAATTCTTGGGTATAACTCTTCGGGTATAATATTCGGGTATTGCATTAGCCTCACAGAGCGTACCTTCTCTGTGAGATGGCACAAGGACCTCCGTAGGAGGAAGTCAATCCAGTAGCCCAAATAAATATAATAACATGGGAGGTTACATCGCACCAATTACTCATGCTCCCATTCTTATGCCTTTGAAACCATCCATCTCTTTAAAGTCTCTCTATCCCACTGTCACTCTTTTACAGCCTCTCTGTCCCGCTCTCTGAACCTCTTCTCTCAAGTGTCTTTGTCTAATGTCTCAACCCCTTCTCTCAGTTGTCTCTGTCTATTGTCTCTCCCCTCTCTCAAGACTTCGCTATCTACCCTCTCTACCAATTTTCACTAAACCTCTTCCACGGGCTCTCTACCAGTCGCGACTGTTTATTCTGACTCTATGTCATTGTGGAATTTTGCAAGAACAGGATGTCGTGCAAATACGCGCATTCACACATGGGGAATTACTTGGATGTGCAAATAAACTAAATATTATCAGTTTACAAATACCGACGGCCATTCTATGTTGCTAACACCTAGACTGGATGATATTTTCAACGTGATTTCCTGTTTTTGCTTTTCAGCCTCGTTCAGAATTGAGCACGTCCACATACAAACAAATCTTAATCAGAATTTTTGTAGTGCAGAATTGATAAGAGATTGCAAATAATTTCACTGAATGTTAACATTGGGATTTCAGTTTACTCACGCATATTCGACACTACGTAGATTTTCTCATTCAAAACTTAAATTCTATAAAATAATAACCACAGATTATTTGAATAATTAAATAAACAACTAATTAATTCTTACAAGCATGCAGAGATTGGTATCAATTCTTGTGTTACTCTGTGCATCCACATGTGCATTAGCAAAGGTACATAATATTCTTATTAAAATCTCACTATTTAGAGTACCATTTCATTTAATTTAATTAAATTAATTAAAAACACGTGTAAACCCTAGAGTTGGGAAAATCAAGACAACTGTATCCATCCCGGATTGAGATGCATATACAATTCCGATTGTTGCGTGGGAAACTGTTTATTCGGTGTGTGTAGAATTGATGGCGGCTGTCGAACTCACAATCAACCTTGTTCATTTGACTCTCAATGTTGCGAGAACTCCTGCAAATTCGGACGATGTGGTTGCGTCACACCGGGGTCACCATGTACTTTCGGATCAGATTGTTGTAGCAACAAATGTGAGTCCGGTACACGTACATGCGCAGGAGGATCATGTAAATCCCATGGTGATTTCTGTTCATTCCACACCGAGTGTTGTGAGAAGACTTGTAAGTTTGGACGTTGTGGTTGTGGGACTCTTGGCACACCCTGTAACTCAGACTCAGAGTGTTGTGACGGTGGTTGCAAATTTTCAAAATGTGGCGGGAAAGTTGGAAGCGAATGTAAGGTGAACGGTGTCACGTGTTCATACGACTCGGACTGCTGCACAAGGTCATGTGACTTGGAACATGGGCTCTGCGCATGTCGGGTAGCTGGGGCCACCTGTCAGTCAACAATGGACTGCTGTGACACAAACTGTATTTTTGGGAAATGCGGGGGTGGTGGGAGTGGAGGGGGTGGAGGGATGTGCACTGCGGACGGTGACAGGTGCTCCCATGATTCTGAATGCTGTGAAGGGCGACCGTGTAAATCTGGACGATGTGGGTGTGGTGGAGACGGTTGGACTTGTGTGATTGACACGGACTGTTGTAACAGGAGTTGTAGGATGGGGAAGTGTAGGGGTGGAGCTTTTGTTGATCCACATCCGAATCGAAACTACAATGCTTCGGTCAAAGTGAATATTGATAAATCTATTCTACTGCTTTTGTCTATCTGTATGTTTAAGATTTATTTTTAATTACAGATGGTATGGTGATTATGTAGAAATTTATATAGATGAATTAATAAATCCCAGTCAATTGCTTGCTTCATTAACTTTATATTTCAAATGATTCGTCTGAATTTGGTGTTTTTTGACGATGAATTTTGTAATGTTGTAAATGTATTGTTTACGTACACATCTAACTTTATACAATCAATCAATCAATATTTATTTGACGTTGGCCGTTTGATTTGACATGTTGCAAATTTTAATTACATGTATACTCTATTTGTATTTTTTATTACAATTCAATTTTCTCATTTCTACAACTCCCATTTTTCTTGCATTCTGGATCACATGTTATAAGTTTGAACTGAACCAATTTTAATTGTAATTTACATTTAATTAACTTATCAAAAAATTTATTGCTACAGACATTACAGGTGTGTTGTGACTCGAATCGGATGAGATGTACTTGCGCGTGCAAAGTGAATCTTGTGTTTGGTGGATTTGGTTGCCGGCTTATTTCGCAAAGGTGCACTGCGAACTTGGTGCAAGTAAGTTTGATCTACATGTCTGAACATTGGGCCATTTGTGGCGATCTCTTGCTTTGGGATGCTCGTTTTGAGAAATCTGATGATGGCTGTCCACAATATTTTTAACTTCACATATGAATTAAAAGTCATAATAGTAGAGACTTCCAGTATTTCCAACTGGATTACTAAACATGAGATTCCTAGACACACTGCAAGCACTGTGAGAGGAATTCTCAGGAAATCAGTGTTCATGGGTTTAGGCTCTGGGTTAGCTTGTTGGAATGAAGATGGCGTATACATGTACTGCAACATTGGAGTACTTTGCTTTGGGTATTTATTGGATTTGCTTTCAAATCCTGTAAATAGTCTTTGAGATATTTCGTGTACATCTTTCCACTTTTCCCACAAGCCTGACTCCATTATCCCACGGAAAGAAGTTCTAATCAGTTTGTATATATAACCCGCTGAGACTGAGAAATGATTAATATACACAAATTCTTCAACCAGACCAATGTGAACTAATTGTGTGACATTATTCAGACGAATTTTCATCAATTCTTCGGTGGCATACCAGTCTGCACTACTAATAATTGCAAAATTCTTTGATAAGCTTATGTTGTAGCCTGAGTAGGTTGCCACTGGTCGACTCTCTGTGATTGTGTTTCGAATCCCTTTAAGGGCGGTACTCATTATATACGCGGTAGAATGTATCACTTTTTGACAATGTAAACATGATGTGTTTTCAAACATGATAGGCGCATAAGGGAATTGTTGCCCATTTTTGTTCGTAGCAAAGGAAAAGCTCACAATCTGCAAATCAGTGTTTACTAGTTCACGAATATTCTTTGGGTATGAGAGTAATGTAGGTTTAGTTGCAAGGGAAGTTAAAACACCTGCGTATCCATTTGTAATCACAA
>JAQIXO010001778.1:0-11373 GCA_034700305.1 Protaphorura armata | reverse complement strand
CTCATTCATAAATTTCAATATTCTTTCCCCCAATATTGTAGAAATAAAAGGTCGGAATTATTACGTTAGATCAAGTTCTACCGTATATTATAGTATTTATTCAATTAAAAAATATAAGACACACACACAGTTGTCGAGGAGTATGCTGTATTGCTGTAACTTTGACAGGATTGACCAGGACAGCCGGGACAGGTTTTAAAGTAAAGCATTTCTTTTGAAGAATAGATCTACTTTGCAAAGATTATGCTATTTTTTTGAACAATCGCAAATTAGTATCAGTTAATTTTATTTTATTTTGCATTCATAATTATTTTAAATGAACAAAGAAAAATTACCAAGCAGATTTGTGTTACATGCGAAATTTTCAACTAAATTGGACCAATACGGGTTCTAGAAAAGACGGTTAACTTATCGTCCTACCTTGGACAAATTATTGATGACCAAATCAATTAGGCACCCGCTCAACATAGACGTCTAACGAAACCTGAGCACAGAGATTTACATAAATGACTGCTGAAGTTATGCAGTGTACACTATACAAGAAAATCGGTGATATAATCTGCAATGTTTAGGTCCAGTTGCATCAGCTCAGGTTAAGCTAACCTCGGGTTAAGTTGCAATCTAGTCCCGCCTAAATATTTGAATATCTCCGGATGGGGGGGTCCTACCAATAAAAATCTTAGTTAGTAATGTACTCCTCCGCCGTCTTAACCAGAGTTTAAGCTTAAACCCTCAACTTTGACGGTTTAACGCTTAACCTCTGGTTAGCTTAACCCGAGTTTAGCTTAACCAGCGCTGATGCAACTGGCTATTAGTGAGATAAAAATGATAATCAGAAGGGGAACTTTAAATGGCACTGTGCATCTTTCGTGATTTCCGAGATGCACATTCCCGTATACCAAAAAATATTACGGTTTTGTGTGCTGGTGACAGTAACCGTTTTTTACCTTGTAAATATATAGTTGTATTAATTTCGAATTAGGGAAAAAAATACATATAATTGATCAGAAGATTAAACAGTTTAACTCTAATTGTAAATAAATCTATTTATTTTGGGTAGCCACAGCTAGTGCTTCTTTGCGGGATACACGTGCGTAATTCTCCAAGTACGTAGTGGGAACCTCTCCAGGGCGACCAAAGACGGTGGCTGTCACTTTGCATGGCTTTGTGTCAGATGCATTTCCACCCCACACATGCGTATCCCGGTCCAGTTCGTAGAAAGCGCTTCCAGCCGAAATGATTCGGGGTTTCTCATCATTCATCTGAAAATGTTAGATATTGCATAATTCAAAGCAACAAGAAATGACGGTGTATACTTTTAGCATTAAGATTTAAATTGAAGACTGAATTGAATGACTGACCTGGAAAAGGAATTCTCCTTCAATGACGTAACCGACGACTGGTCCAGAATGAAAATGTGGAATCGCTCCAACATCACCAGGTGGAAAATCCAACAGAACACACGTTGCAACAATATCCGTTCCCGGGGAAACTAATGGTTGTTGCAAAAGGACTTCCAAATTAGCCTTACTTGACGCGCAACATGCGTCTTCTTGTTTGGACATCTTCCTAATAATTAAAAAAAATACTATGCAATTTATTATGCTTATTGTACAATTAATGTATTCTAGGAATTTAATAATTTTACTAACCTGAGATACGTTTAAGTATTAATTCGTGTATTATAGTGCAGCGTACAGAACCGATTTGTCTCTGTCCTTCAGGAATTCCAAGTGCAGACTGGTAAACTACAGTGTACATGTATTACTTTACATTACATCCAATTATATAACGCATGTAAGTGCTCTGCGTTATGTCATATGTTTTGTATCACGTAACCTTCAGCAGTCAGTCAGTCATGCATTGAGTTGAGTCAAATAATCTGAGTCAGTTCGTTTCGTATATGTATACGCATTATCCACACTCAGGTTTGCCCTTGCCCGCAATTAACTACAATAACATTTCAAGTCACTTAACCCATGGCTATGGCTATGTACGTTTAGGCGGCATTCGGCATTCTGTCACAATGAGAACTAACGTCAGCATTGCATGGACCAAATGTTCAACAACGTACTTGATTTTTTCAATTAATCTGTTCAAGTCCGTACGGGTACGGACGGCGTATACATATGAGTTAATATTGTGAAGAACAATTTATTTTTTGTCGTTGAAGTGTTGTATTTTTCCTCTAACTGCATTGCATATAACTTTAGGAAAGGCTAGTATAGACAGTATGGAAGAAGAGTCACTTCATACTGTTCATACTGAGAGTTTTAATTCATGTGATCTGCAAAAATTTATGAGTAAACTCACGTGATAAATAATACATCTTATCTTCTTATCCCATGATCTAAACCGAAGTAATTTGTATTAATAGATAATATTCAGGCCGCGGGTAGCCAGTTATTGGCCTCGTACGTCCGGCCTTAGCATTGTATAAAAAAATATCTACATGTAAAAAACCGCGATGGTGTCATGATAACATTTACATTGGGTTCAAAGCCCTCACACACCCGCCACCAGAATACAGGCGCGCGGGCTATGCACCTGGTTGTAATAATAATACCTTAAAATCCTAGAAGCAGATATAATTACATCTCTTTCAACGGTGATGCACATGAGTAAATTAAGGTGCTATCAAATAATTACTCCGACACACAGATTTCTTTGAATAGAGTGCTTGTACAGTTAAATACACATTAAATACAGTAAGGGACATAATAGTACAAACGACTGACACATTCGTGTTCAAACTTGAATATCTCCGTCAGTTTTTCATGTACTGCTTAGAGTAATATATCGTTGGAAAGCCTATTTCACTCCGAACAAAAGAAAAAGGGTCTGGAATGTCATCGAATGAACGGAATTCTGTCTAACCTTATCCAGACTCGCCAGTTCTAGTCGGACAAAAGTAAACAAACGACTGGTGTTTTTTCACTGCCTATTCCGAATTTCAATTTCTCCACTCCAGACAAGTGGAATTATTTCACACACATGCACAAATTAACGTCTCAGAGTTCTCAAGTGCAATTTTCATTTCTAAACCTAACGCGTAAGCCATGACCTAAGGAAGGCCGGTGCCCATTGCAATTCGTGATCTCGTGGTACAAGATTGCTTGAAGAAAGCGAACTCTTTGGCCAAAATTGGCGAAAAGTACAATCTTTCCAAGGGAACAGTGTATACTATCTTTAAAAATTATAAAA
Organism: Protaphorura armata; assembly: GCA_034700305.1. Taxonomy (NCBI): domain Eukaryota; kingdom Metazoa; phylum Arthropoda; class Collembola; order Poduromorpha; family Onychiuridae; genus Protaphorura; species Protaphorura armata. The sequence continues at coordinate 8,169 of JAQIXO010001778.1, read as the reverse complement.
ACAATGGAAATGTAGAGAATCGTCCAAAACCTGGACGTCCGAAAGTTTTAACAATCAGAGAACGGCGGAATGTTTTGCAAAAAGTTAACCGTGACCCATTCCTGAGTGCTCCAAAAGTTGCTGTCGCAGTGAATAGGCAATTTGGCAAATGTGTATCACCAAGAACGGTACGAAGAATTTTGAATTCAGCCAAATTGAAAGGGAAGTTTGCCCGAAACAAACCTTTCATTAATAAACGAAATCGGATCAAGAGACTGCAGTGGGCCAGGGACAACGTTAATCAGCCACAAACACAATATGTTATAATTTCAAACTAAGATTTGAAATTATAACATTTAATTTTGTATACTGAGTCGAAAGGCTTCCATTATTGTAATGGCAGTGATTTTCATTGAATAAATGATTATTTTTCTCTCTGGAATTCGATTTTGTGGACAGACGAATCAAAATATAACATTTTCAGTGCCGATGGCCGTCGTCGAGTATGGCGAAGGGATGGCGAATCCCTCAAACCGAAAAATCTGCGCCCAACAGTAAAACACGGTGGAGGGTTGGTGATGATATGGGGTTCCATATCTGCCAATGGTCTAGGAAACTGAATTTACCGACGGGATTATGAACTCCGAAGTCTACCAAGGTATCCTTGAGAGGAATTTAAAACAATCTGCTCAAAAACTTCGTCTCGGAAGAAGATTTATATTTCAACAAGTCAACAATCCAAAACACACCTCGCGGTCGACGACCGATTATTTCGTCAAAAATAAAATTCGGAAGCTGGATTGGCCATCCCAATCACCTGATCTGAATCCAATTGAACATGTGTGGGATTACGTTGAGAGAAATATCAGGGAATTCCAAATCTCCAACAAAAATGACCTTAAACTGAGGATCCTAGAAGTATGGAATTCAGCCAGCAAAGATGTGACCAAGCCACTCGTAAATTCAATGAGAAGACGATGTGAAGCAGTTATAACGGCGAAGGGAGGTCCGACCAAAAAAAAAACAAGAACACACAAGGTGAGAAAAATATTGAAAATTTTTGCTTGACTACTATGTGTTAAAAACTAACTATCTAAGTTAAAATTATGTAATCGTTTGTTTACTTTTGTCCGATTAAATTGTGCGGATCCACAAATTTTGAATTATGACGTCAACAAAGAAAAATATTGTTAATTTTTAATTATTTGCATTTCTTCGGAGTGAAATAGGCTTTCCAACGATATATTACTCTAAGCAGTACATGAAAAACTGACGGAGATATTCAAGTTTGAACACGAATGTGTCAGTCGTTTGTACTATTATGTCCCTTACCGTAGTTACATGTTTTTTTAATTTTAGCCCGCCCCATCCAAAAATTTTAACAAGGATTTCAAAAATAAAAGTTCGGGCTATTGGTGCCCAATTCAACAATATGAGACCGCAACCTATTGAGTACAAGCAATTACTCTTACAAAAGCTCAATTTTCGTCAATGTTTTGTGAACCCTATATCATAAGACATTCCTTGAAAAAAATCGTATGGTAAGAAAACCTATGATGTTTTTCCTATGAAGTTATAGTTCTTTTATTTTCATTCGCTGTAATTTCATGTAGAACACGTTACAAATCTAAATTTTGAAAACAAATATAATTGATCAGAAAAGGACAGTTTAATTATGAATACAAATGAGTCTTATTTATTTTGGGGTCCCCTGACAGCTACAGCTAGAGCTTCTTTCCTAGACACACGTGGGTAATTCTCCAAGTATGTAGTTGGTGCTTCTCCAGGGCGACCATAGATGGTGGCTGTCACTCTGCATGGCTTTGTATCAGATGCATTTCCGGACCACACGTGCGTATCCCGGTCCTTTTCATAGAAAGCACCTCCAGCCGAAATGATGCGTGGTTTCTCATCATCCACCTGATAATGATAGGTATTGTATTGAAAATTATCAGAGTCAAAGTTCACAATGGGCGCGCTATGAAAGGAAAATTAATGACTGACCTGGAAAAGATATTCCCCTTCAATGACGTAGCCGACGACTGGTCCAGAATGAAAATGTGGATTGGATCCAATATCACCAGGTGGAAAATCAATTGCAACACAATGTGCAACGATATCCTTTCCTGGGACAACTAAGGCTTGGTCCAAAAGGACTTCCAAATTAGCTTTACTGGATGCACAACAGGCTTCTTCTTGTTTGGACATTTTGCTAGTAGTAGTATTCAAGTATTCTAAAAAAAAACACATGGGTTAATTTATCCCTTTGTATAATTGAATAATCAATAATGTACTCATTGTACGTGAATAAATAAGAGTTTAAAAACTAACCTGAATATTGTCTGTATAATAAGTGCTGTGTTGTGTACCCTTGCCGGTGTTCTCGAATAATGACAAATGTATATTTGTGAGTGACTGCATTATATATAATACTTTACAATCCATTATGTAATCCCAGTCCTAAGTTTCAAATTATTTACGTAACACATGGAACTGTTATTCCATATCATGTGTATGTCTAGTTTTCTACATTACGTAATACAACTCACGTCAAAATAACAGTCATGCATTTTGTCAAGTTTCAAGTTGAGTTAATTATGTGGTGTTTACGTGTTGCTCACAGCCGAGTCACTCTGGCTTTGCAAGCATGATTAACTGTAATGACATTGCAAATTCTATAACAAGTGAATACTGAGGGGCAGACGGCATTTTGTCACAATCAAAACTAACGTGATCAGTTACGTTCATAATTATCACAGCTTCAATGATTAAGTTCGTGCGGCATACATGAGTTGATATCTTGAAGAGCAATATATTTTTATTTCCAATGTAAATTGTGTAAATGCTGTATTTAATTCAAATGCATGTAGCTTTAGGAAAGTCAAGAACAGATGCGGATTCATTCAATCTGTACGTTCGTTGTGGATCTCAATTCATAACATCCGATGCATTCGTTATTCCAATGAAAACCCAAAAAATAACCTAGCTGTATCATGACATATCAATTTGTAACAAATAGAAAAATAATTACGAACTAAATATAAATATTTTAAAAATAGAAAACACCAGAAAATTAAAAATCCATATTTCAGAAGTGGCTGATTCTTACGAATTACGAATGTTCCGGATGGAGATGATATATGACTACGAAAGAATCTAGATTTGGGACCATACCGCATGAATAATGAAGTGTAATTAATCGTAATTGTCAATATATAGGGTGTCCCAGAAAACACGGGCGAACTTTGAAGGACACTAGCAGCGGTTGAACTCGTTGTTCAATATCCGGGTGGTTTCATTAGAAGGCCAATTTCGGTAGGAGTAAGGTCAATGACACTTTGAAATCCAAAATGACATAATTAACAAAAATATGAAATCAGATCTTCGAACGTCCAATCATACCTGCCAGACCTATTTTTTTGTTGCCCTTACGTTACGGATTTCGTCATTTGCGCGTGGTTGGCAAATCAATGTCAATCATTTTAATAATGAAGGATGTGGATTCGGATGTTCATCTCATAAATAAACTTATTCCACTCTATTCTATGAGCTTTTCCACATTATACCGGAGAACACACCTGACATTCCCTCGCTTCCAAAGAGCAGCACAAGAGCGTATCATGATAGTGTCGACAATTTTCAATGTCATGGTGTGACATTTATGAATTGTTAATTACCATTCGTATCACACACACCATACATTATAATATTCATGCCTGTCCAATCTGTTCGGTAAGGCTTTCAGTTCTTCCAAGGTGACTGTATAAATTCTAATGTAACAAAGCGAGCAGCAATATGTAAATATGTAATATATATTCCATTTTGATATATGTGTCACAGGGTACACATTTCTACTTTGAACGAAAGAAGATGAATAACAGCGTTCTTAAAAGTATCCTGGATATAAATCTCACATCGTTTATCATTTTCTAGCATTAGTATTACCGAGATAACCTTCAATGTGCTCTTTCCTTTAATGTTGACATTCCTTCGGTCCTAAGCGTAACTTTTCTTTTGTGATTCAAAGACAACCTGTAACATGGGTATGTTTGAATTTGCTCAGTTCAGCCCAATAGAACAAGTTTTTAATCATCGGCTCTCAATTTACGATCGATAGACAATTCTCTTCATCAAAGTTGTCTCAGGTGAAACTACACGCTTATAGACAGTACCTAGACAACTGCTCCAGAGCCTTTAAAACCTTTAAAAACTTTCATCTCTCTAAACTTGGTTCTACAAATAATAAGCTCTACCATCTGTGGAAAACCGATTTAATTTTACTGACCGTACACGAAGATCAAATGATAAATAAAGTGATTCTGACATTCAATGATAAATAAATTGATTGTAGGAAACGGCTCACAATGAAATTCTTTGAAAGTTCAGTAGACATAATTGCTCTTCCCATAATGTTAGCCATTATTATATCAGACACTGTTGCTTCTCACAGTCAAGTATCTATCGAAATAAACGAGCTAGTGAAAGTTTTCCAAAAATCATTTTATTCAAATAATTACATTTGAAAAGTTCGAATTCTCCGAAATGGATCAACCCGTGGCACTCGCAGATTTAGATTCTGCACTGTTTAGTTTGCAAAGTGGCTCAAGAATTAGCATAGTTAAAGGGAAGTGGTCTATCGAGTACTCGACGTATCAAATAAGCACACTCAAGTATTTGTCTGTATTGATTATACTGATATTCCCAAGAAGGCGTACAGATGTGTTGAATGCTTACATATTTTACCATTACTATTGGTCCATGCGTACAGAGAATCCCAATGATCCAAGTTACAACTTTCGTAATGGATACATCATTTCATTGTGGGAGCGTAATACTCCCCCTATTGTCGAACTTGAAAGACTTGGAAAAATTATGTATAAGCCAACACCTATTTTCATTGGTTATTCCATTGCCTCGAGACTAACACGAGTTGACACCATTTTTCCGTGTTCAGTTACAAATCTGTGGAACATATCATCAGTGGGAAACATTACGCCGAATCGTATTAACGAATGGTTGAAGACTGAGGTGAATCAAAAATGTCGCACCGTATATCAGTTACGTTCATATCACCCGAAGCTTCCTATCTATTGCGGTGCTCTTCTTGAGCGGAGAGAATTGAAGACCAGATTTAACATCAGCTTAGTCGACTATTACAGTTTACTGTTAGTTAACCTTCTTGGAGGAAAAAATTCTAATGGGACACTTCTGATCTCCAATATTCACCCTGACCAAGTTATTTGTGGACGGGTAGAGAAGCTCAAGGATAAAACCGTCCTGATTTCTCTCAAGGACGAGAAAATGCGTGTACCGGCCTGGTTACACAACCAAATTTATTTTGGAACTACGGCGTATAATTTCATGACTTGTGACGGGGCTGGAGAGAATCAAGACTTGTTGGGGAGTTTCGTAGCCCCTTACGATGGAATAACATGGTTGTGCATTCTATCCCTTCTTTTTTTAATCCTGGGATTAAGTGTTAAAATAACTGGTTACGGACTGATCTATTCAGAAGGCTTTCCTTTTGTCCTATCTATTGCCATGACTCTACTCTCTGAGCAACCATTTTCAAGAAGTCGAGCATTAAGAAACTCTCTCGGAATTTCAATATTTCTGGGCCCTTTTCTGCTTATGACTATTGTCATCAGTAATGGTTATAAAGGTGTTGTGACAACGAAATTAACGGCCCCAATCCAATGGGAAGGGTTGAAAACATTTGCTGACGTTGTTCAACATGATTACAAAATGTTTGCAGATTCTCGATGGATTTCAGATGGCCGTGAATATTACACTCCACCACGTAATTATCAATGTCGCACTCCGGATTCAGAGGAGTTTCATCGCTCATCTGGGGTGATTCAAGGATTAGACGACGAAATTCAAGTGTTGTCATATATCTTGTCAGGGCATAGAAACGGGTCGAACGAATACACAAAGTTGAGAAAAGATTTAAAGTTATTTTCTGGAATCAGGAAACTACTTCACAAGGGTTGGTGTTTTCTCCCAAATACTGAGTCTCGTAAAACTTTAAAAGAAATCAGCAAGTGCAATCAAACGGTATACGTGAAAAGAGCGGAAAACTTTGAAAACATGCTTTTAACGCAACGAGTGAACTCTTCGACACCAGCGTACATCGGGGAAGAGAGTATTTTGAATAAATACCTGGTAGTTGGAGTAAGGAAAAGGACCGTAAAATACTCAAACAGGCTCTCACACCACTCACACAGTGATGTACATTTGAATCGCATTATTCTGTGGCTTTCCGCATCAGGAATTCCTGCATTCGATGACGAATTGCAAATCAGTGGAGCAAAGCATAAATGGTCTACCAAGTTCAAGAAATACGACTCTTGGTCCGGTTTAAGCATAAAAAGTAAATTATCAGGTCTTTTAGTCATTTATACTTTGTGTGTACTAGTTTGTGTCATTACCCTTTCCATTGAGTCATACCTCCAAATGTGGAGTTTTGTAAAAGTCACGATCGTTTTCATTTATTGTAAAGTGAGACTGCTCGCGTCTGTCGTGCTCAGACGTTGCAACAGAACACCGGTACAAAACATTTCCTAGTGATCAGCGCAGTCTAATTCTGTTAAGTTGACGAGGCACACCCAGGACTGAGGAGATGAGTTGTAGTAGCAACAGTGCTAACTAGGTATAGTCCCCTCATGAAATCACTCATTTATACTAAATCGGGTTCATGGTTTATTTTTAAGCTTTATCGTTTTGAAATAATGTAGCACGCACTGGAAATCAAGATGGTTGTTCTCCTGAATTGAGTGCTTAACTATATTCGGTCTAGTAAATAACTTTTCTATTTATCGTACCAACTATGGGGAAATATGTGTATAGCAAAGGATGTCAAGACAGGACCTAGATATGATATTTGTGCGTGATATTTCATTTACATTTAATCAATAAAAATGAGTGTATTGATGAATTGTTCAATCAGATTCAGAATGCTATGATGTAGTGTTAACTCTAAGCACAAGTCGATGCAAAACATTTGTTTACATTTAACAACATTTTCTGAACCTATATCAGACAACATAACTGCTCTCACCTTTAGGTGTTAGTTCTAAAAAAAATATATAAATTTTAAAACTTGTCACGTTGTCCTTGTCCTATACACTTAATTAATAGAATCTATCCCGGATTTTCCATGAACAATTTGGATACCTAATTACACATAATTTATGTTGGTAGAGAAATTTTTACATTAATCGCGAAAGTGAAAGTGAATACGGTATATTTTATTTTTGCGTCCTATAATCAATTGTTTTTTAGGGTTTAAAATATTGATACTCAAATTGTGTGACGATAATTCAAAAAATAATGTTTCCGAATTAGTCCCGCAAACCATCCCAACTATTCATTAAAATATAATATAATGAACGAAATTCATATCAGTGTTTCAAGGAGAATTTAATTAAGAAGAATTAGTTTTTATTTCATTCCAGAGTTCGAGTACGCCCAACAACGGTTCATTGGACTTTTGTCATTTTCTTGTCTTGTGACAATTGAGAACCCATATTAACGTCATACTCTCAGAATTTCGAAAAGTTTTTCGAAATCGCGCTATCTTTCCTGTACTCCTCAAGAATCGCATGCTCCATATTTGTGTGAAAACAGAGATGTATGTCATAGGCGCCAAACTGAAATTTTAAATAATATTTGAAGCCAATTTTGTCAGTTTTTGTCCAATTAGACGAACCCCGTGCCCAACCGAGTACAAGATTGTGTACATGAATGTGACTGGCTACACGAGTTGTGATGTCATACGGTCTTCCCGAGTAAGACTATTCGTCCAACCATGCGTGCTAGCGAATGCCGTTGATTGCAGCTATGTGGTCCACACAATTGTGGACTCGGTTGGCCATGTAAACGATCCAGAATCGTCCGGGTCTTTAAGTGTTAACTTACATAATTACAAATGATCAGTGTAGGGTGTGAGAAAAATGTAAAATTCTACGCACAAGGGAAGTTTACCAGTAGAATCCATTTCAGGTCATTTTGGACTTTGCGTTTCGAAAAATTGCGAAAAAGTACTTTCATTTGAACATGAGCGCATTTAATATGTCGGGTCAAATGTCTTCGCGGGCATGTGGCATACTTCCTTGTCAGTGGTAGTCAGTCAGTAGTATTTCTATCCTAGGATGAAAATACTACTGTTGTAGTCATTTTATCCTTAGG
>JAQIXO010001777.1:0-11375 GCA_034700305.1 Protaphorura armata | reverse complement strand
TAATTAACTATCACTTTTAGTTTTTCGTTAATAGTTTAGATTTACATTTCCCGTTAAATAATCCAGGGAAAAATTCGTTGGAATGAATTTATTTGACACTTGTGTTGGCTTCCTTTGGCCGGAGCTGGACAATTCCATTGAGCCCAATTTCTGCTTGTAAACAGTGTCCCTCTCCATATCTCCAAAATGTTACTCAATGTTACCGGAATAATAAAGTTGTACGGGCAGTCTGTTGCACTGCACGCCCATAATAAGCCTTGCCATGATGATTGCTGGGTACCGAGAAACGAATTATGATGAATTCCAGGTACTAACTTGGAAACGGGTACTTGTTAGCTAACCGACTTTTTAATCTAAAAAGTAGAACAATTATAATTGATCATGTAGAGAATACGAATTCTGCATGAGTACAGGGTGGTCCAAAACTTTGGTACCCACTCATTATAATTTTTATTTGATTTATTGACCCAAACTGCTTGGAATGAATACATTTTGACATACGTAAATGTTTGTGAGCAACTCTGACAATCCACTGCACTGCACTGCACTGCACTGCACAACTGCACTTCTTTTAAATATTGCATAACCGGTTTAAGTAGACTTTTCCCAGCACTATTCTTTCAATTACTCAGAAATCCAACATACAACGGACATACACCTTCACTTGTACTTCCAACGCATAAATCAATTCCTGTATTCCAAATTGAATAGATGAGTACATTCATTAAACATGGATTATTCTGTGTGCAACCTCCGGACATGCTTTTGAAACAGAAACCTAGGGCAGTGATGAAAATATATTCCCAATCCCAACCTTAAAGCTTGCTGTTAAACTTCCAATCTCGTGATCTCGCTCCTATCATTCCGGGGTGCCAACGACCCGAAATATATGATCTCGGGATTTTGAGTTATCGATCCTAGACTCTGGTATGTGTCACTGGGATTAAAAGTTGATTCCGGGATCAAAATCAAACTTAAAGTTCATCCGCAAAATGCCAAACCAGATTCAAGATTTTTCTTATGAATTTTGAAGTGAAGCATTTCCTGAAACAATAAGAACTAGTTTCAACTGATCTTTCGTCAGGGGTCACTCACAGATAGATTCCCGGAATACTTTATAAATTAGCATGCATGCACATACTACTGGTCTTGAGCTCAACTATATAAACCTTCATTCTGAACCACATTTAGTTCTATAAACTCATCCCAATCCTAAACTCATCATTGCACAAAATTCAATCCAAAAAGAATTACGAAACTAAAACTAGTTTAAAAAGTACACACAGAATATTTAATTGTTCTCGAAATTGTTGTAAACATCTTATTAAAAACTAGAGCTAATATTTTAGTTTGAATTTGTAACTACTTATCCTGAAATGAATTTCCTTCGTTTGTCCATTCTCTTAATCAGTGTGGTCAATATGTCCTTGGCCACATTAACTGGGATTACAAACAAAATTGAGACGACCATCCAGGAAAAAACTATGTCGAATAGTGTTCAATTCTTGTGGAGATTAATTTACAACACAAACGTGACTTTTGGCCCCAAAGCCACGATTCGACTCCCAGCTCCAACTCGTCTCACAACGCCATCTACGTCTATTGAAGAAGCACAAGCCTATGTCCATTACGCAGCCGCATCCTATTGTGAAGGCAAACGTTTGTCGGAGTGGACATGCTCAGAGTGTAGATCGACAGGGTCCTCGGTTCAACTCATAAAACTATTCAAAAATAATTGGACGGGTACTCAAGGATTCATCGCACTCGACCAATCCAAACAAGAATTCATCCTGGCCTTCCGTGGAACTCATAATCTCATCAATGTTATTGACCAAAATTTTCCTTACCACATGATTTCTTCTCCGCTCAGAGATGGAGCCAAAATCCATAAGGGATTCATGAAGGCAACCATGTCACTCTACCCGAAAGTTCTTCCAATCCTAAGGAATTTGACGAACCAATATCCGGGTTTCCGAGTTGTGCTTACTGGACACAGTTTGGGAGGTTCAATGGCAACTCTAACCTACTACATGTTGAGTCATGACCTCCCGACCCTTAACTATGCTGTGTTCACATATGGTGAGCCAAGGGTGGGAGACAAGGCCTTCGTGGACATCATCAATGCCAGACCTATTCCATTCGCTCGAGTTGTGAATGAAAATGATGTGTTTCCGCATGGAGGAGGACCTGCGAGCCTTGGTTATGTTCATCATCAGACAGAGTATTGGACACGGAATGGTAGGACTCGGATCTGCTCCCGAGACTTCTATGAAGATCCGAAATGTTCCATCTCATTGAGAAAAGAGGAATTGACTGTCAGTGGTCATTCGAGTTACATGGGAGTGAGTGCAACTAGATTCTATTGTTTATTGGAAAAAGCCACTCTATTCCATTTGCTCGAGTTGTGAATGAAAATGATATTGTCCCGCATGGACCAGCACCTGCAAGTGAAGGGTTTGTTCATCATCAGACAGAGTATTGGACACGGAACGGTAGGACTCGGATCTGCTCCCGAGACTACTATGAAGACCATACCTGCTCCATCTCACAGAAGACAGAACAACTGACGTGGAGTGCTCATATGACTTCCATGGGAGTGAGCATTGGACTCAATTGTTTCAGAGAAAATCCACTAGGGAAAGCATGGGCTGTTCTTACTGGTGGAAAATGAATGTTATTCTACACAGTACTAACGTGACCGTGAGGGATCAAAATCCTAATAATTCTTTTAGCCACACTTTAAAAATAAAATAAATTGTTATTATGAATCAAGCGGCTTTTAATTCAAGTAACTGTAATTTTGAAAGTATTTTCCAATGATGTGGTACCGATTGGTTTAGCTCGTTTTACGGTAATTAGCAAGGTCCGATCCGATCTCCTTGTATGTTCAATTGTGCATGGCAGCTGTTTTCCTGTCACTCAAGATCTCGGCCGAAATCTTCTCAGCTAAGGACTGTCCATCAATGAAAGACACAAATTTTAGGAATTTGTTCAGGAATGTTAGGAATTTTTATACCTGCGACAAAGTACCTTATATTTTGGCAAAAGCGATTCAGTTTCACTTGTTCCAGACCGTTTTGAGTTATCTTGAATATGGCGAAAAAATTAGAAATGAAAGTTCAGAAGAAGGCGGAAAACGAATTTGCGGTACAGTACTACATTACACGTTCCCACCAATTGAATTGGCAAAATAATTCTTCCCTTCCGTAAGCATTAAGTAGAACAGTACAGGGATTAGGAATGCGAGGGATGCCGCGTCTACTGGCTGATCCCTGATCCGGGAGCATACATACTGCGGAGATTTCCTTGTTTAGTATATCGTAATTTGTAGACCTTCATTGTCAAATTCCAACTCAGAGATCGTTATTGTCAAATTCCACTTTCTACGTAATGAGAGAGCCAAAGTTGCTTTTTATGTAATACAACGAGGCAAGCCTGTCTTTTATTTATTTACTCACAACCCGCAAAACACCTGTCGTACTATTATGATTCCTTGTTTGTATCCGTTTCACAACAAAGACGCCAGACCACGTCAGTCAATATGTCCATTTACCACACTCTTTCATATTTGCAAACATGTCGGTTGCCAAAAGAGTGGTTAGAATAAGAATTCCGGTATATAAACCAAAACTCTGGGTCATTCACAACATCCACAACATTTCTCACTTACTAATCTCTACAAGTACAAGAGAACACTAATTCAAACATGATTTCCTCTTACATCTTGTTGGCCATTTTTGTTGGCACGTCTCTCGCTTCAATTGTAATCATTATTGAACAAATTTGAGTACATTTTACTCAAAAAAGTTGTACAATATTTTTGAATTTTTTTTGTAAAGATTCCACAAGAGAAGTCTGCTGTACAAACGTTTGAAGGATGGGGAATGTTCAACCTGGGGACGGATGTTCAAAAGATTGTATTTACACTCAGCAATCAAGCAAAGTAAGTTTAAGTTGCAGTGCAATATTGCATTCTTATACTAATACTCCCTATAACTGTCTTTTTCCATGTGCAAGAAAGGCAGTTTCTTCTGTCTCACGCCCTGTACACAAGACATCAATTCTAATGATACTCAGCTAATATTTTTCCAATTGATTTGTATTTCAGTGGCTACAAAGATCAAGTGTTGAAACCAGAGGATGAGTCTTCCTTCACACAATCCAGTTGGGACAAAACACAAAAGACCATCGTTGTTGTTGAAGATGGCGATAGTGGTGTTGTGTCCAATACTAAGAAAATAGTCACAGGTAAGTCCATCTCGACATGAATTATTGGAATCTGGAACGCCGTTTTATTTTTACATTCATTTTCATTTCCTTACAGCTTATGGAAATGCCAAACGACCTGAGAATCTTGTCTTTGTTGACTCTTGGACGTCAACTCAATTACTTTGAGAGTGCAAAGAATGTGGAACAGGTTGGACTCCGTGTTGCAGAATTCTTGGTACATCTGAAGGGTGAAGGGTACATTCGATCTTTGAAAGATGTTCGTTTGGTTGGGTTCAGTTTGGGAGGTCATGTGGTTGGGACTGCAGCACACTTTACGGGTCAAGCTCTCGGGGAGACCATTGCTCGCATCACAGGGTTGGACCCTGCAGGTCCAGGCTTCGCTAATAAACCTGATGAATATCGACTTGATTCCGGAGATGCCACTTTTGTCGATGTGATAAGTCCGGTTATACAGTGACCTCGATTTCAATTTTTATGTCTTGTTTCTAAAATTAAAATTAGATTCATACAAATATGGGTGATTACATCACTAATTTTGGGACTCCTCGAGTGTCTGGCCATGTGGACTTTTACCCTAATGGCGGTGACCATCAGCCAGGTTGCTCCGCACCACTTATTGGTGATCTTGCTATTATAGGTACCAATGCAATTCGCATTTTTATACAATTTTTATTATTTCAATTCAATAGAAAGTATAAAACTTTTCTGAATTGATTGTATCCCAGGAGTATGCAGTCACTTGAAGGCCATTGATTACTTTGCAAACTCAATTGGTGGAAAAGTGTACTCTGCCTGTCCTTGTCAAGATTATAAAACATACAGAAATGGTGGTTGCGCTTGTGCTAAACCAGCCAAGATGGGAGAATTTGTTGACCACAAGTAAGAAAATCAATTTGCATTTAATTTGTTCCTAAAGCCAATGAATTCGGTCAAGTAGAATTACAATCTTGTACATTATGTTTGATTTCAGTACAACTGGCCAATACTACGTGACCATTCCTCTCGGACAATAGGTGGCGTGGTTAAGCACGCATCCCGTACAACGAAACAGCTGCCAAAGAAATCTAGCCATTCTTCATTCGAATGAAATTTTATTCAACGAAATTTTCAGATGAAATTAAAACTAATTGCTACATCATATATATTTACGAGCAAGGCTTTTCGATTATTGGATCAATAAGACTTTGTGAATTCTTTTACTGGTAAACGTATATTTTCGGTTGATCTCTCACAAACGACCATCCCAGTTGTTAGACAAGAAATGGCACTCCAACGTCCATACGTATAATTTGTATAAGATTGGTGATTCCTGACTAAATTAAAAGCGAGACAAGAGTCAAGTATGGTTCCTGGTTGATTATAAAACCAATGCTGAAAGGAAACTGGAGTTTGAGTTCCATTTGGCCCTAACCAATGAAAAACTTCATTTGGACACCGAACGCCACCCAAATAAACGTAACTCAAGGTGGTGGATGAATTCCCACCCGCGGATTCAATGAAAAGTTCTTCTAGAAGTCTTTGTTCTTCGGGGGATTGGATCGTCAATAGATTTGTGTTGTATTTGTCACGGCATATATTGGATGCGGATGGGTAATTTCGTACAGGGGTGTATAACAGTCTAAGACATTTGTCTCTCAGCGTCACCCATCCATTCTCACAGGTCTGCTTTGGACAGTCTGGAATTTATTTAACTTTAATTTACTGTTTTCTTATTTTTTTTATTCGATGTAAGGATGAATCGATGAATCACCAAATATCACATAGTTTTCTAAAATGAATTCTATAATTAACCTTTGACTGGTTCAGTTGACAGAGGTTGATCATCAACGGCGACGGCACACGTGGATGAACACATATTCATGTGCACGGCAAATGAAAATATTTGTATTAAGAAGACACAGTTAATAATTTTTCCCATATTGAACTTGTGACCACAAAAATATTGTACATAAGGAAATCTTAGAATTTGTCCTCTATGGAGACACTTCAAAACGAGAATGATTTTTGTACAATACTTCTAACGTAGTGTCTCCTTTAAATAGCCATGAGTTCTTTTTATGGTGAAATGCATTCTAAATAGACTTCATAAGTAACAGTAACTGATTAGACTGTTGGATTTCTTATCAAGCTCGTGAAATATAGGCATACTGTCATTTGGGTCACACACAGGTCAGTGTTGACGCCGACCATTTCATGCCAACCTGACGTTCATAGCCTTTCAGAAGAATGCATGCTAATTCACAGGAAATATACAAATAGTATAGGATGAGGAGAAATGAAATTGAAATTGTTTAGTATATATATGCTCTAGCTCTACTATCTTCGATTTTTAGGTCATATTCAAATCAAATTAGTCCATGAGGTATTTGTAATACGATAGGTTTATCCACAATCAAATTAAACTCTTGTGCACGGGAACCTCCGCTGTGGATCTAGTATATGGAATATAGTATGGATATGGATAATCTCAAATTCTCAAATGACTTCTATTCTGGGACTATGCACATAATCATCACAACAGTCCGTAAAGTAACAATTAATTTGCAAAACCACAATTCAGCATGGAATTTTTCGTGTAAAAATAATTCCGTCCTGTTCCGTAACTCCGTACGTTATGTTATAATGTAATTAAAAAAAAACAAGCTAGTTTGAAATTAATTTACTGAAAATCATGAAGTTTAGAGCTCGGACGGTACCGGTCCGGACCGCGGTCTAACGGTCCGGTCCCGGTCTTGACTTTTTCTGGACCGTTTAAAACGGTCCGATCCCGGTCCAGGTATAGGACGGGACCGGGACCGGACCGGTCTCGGACTGGGACCGGATCGGGACCCCTGGGGTAGATGTACCCACACAATAAGAACGTGTATATTCTTAACGGTCCCGGTCCAACCCAGTCCGGTTCCGGTCCAGTCCCGGTCCTGACGAAAGGACCAGGACCGCTTCGAAAACGGTCCCGGTCCTGCCTTAGGACGAGACCGGGACCGGACCGTCCGAGCTCTAATGAAGTTATGATTTTAACCCACACGTACAGACGTACAAGATAACTAATAAAAAATGCACGCACTTCTATTGTCGGGGTTTCATAGAATAACTTTCTTTGTAACTCGTGTTAAATAAAATGGACAGAACAGAAACATTTAACTTCATCTCGGCTCGTTTAATATTTTCCGTAGTCTCTTTATCATAGTTTCTTTATCATTTTTGTACTAGCCAAGGAATACAAATTAGATGGATGATTGTTTTTGGACATTTCAAATTAAAATTAACGAAAGGTTAAAAGAATGACAAGACAAGACGTAAATGAGAAGAGAAACATTGGCTCTCAAATCCCCAGAACTCGTTTTGATTATTTTGTTCCTCCCTTCCATAACCTCGGGAAAACCGCACTTCCCAGGATTTGTGGAGAAGATAATAGTCCGATCAAATTTGCATACCAGGCCTGACTTTGTGTAGCAGAATTCCTGTTGTCAAAAAGAGTCGAGAGTGACAACGAGAAATACAGCAGAAAGTATATAACACTTTTCTTAATTGATTGTACACCAGGAGTGTGCAGTCACTTGAAAGCCATTGATTACTTTGCCAATTCAATTGGTGGAAAAGTGTACTCCGCCTGTCCTTGTCAGGATTATAAAACGTACATAAATGGAGGGTGCGCTTGTGCCAAACCAGCCAAGATGGGAGAATTTGTTGACCACAAGTAAGACAATCAATTTGCATTTAGTGTGTACTAAAGTCAATCGAATTCGGTCAAGTAAAACTATAATAATTTATATGTTAAATTTCAGCACAATTGGCCAATACTACGTGACCATTCCACTGGGGCAATAGGTGGCGCAGAAATCATGCAACCCTTACACCGGAAGACCTTGCCAAACAAATCTAGTCATTCTTCATTCAAACAAAATTAAATTTTAAAAATAATTTTATTCATTGCAATCTTAATTCAAATAAAAACTCTAATCACTTACGATAACGTAATTAACGATCACTTTTAGTTTTTCGTCAATAGTTTAGATTTACATTTCCCCTTAAATAATCCAGGAGAAATTCGTTGCAAAGAGTTCATTTGACACTTGTGTTGGGTTCCTTTGGTTCCGAACAAGACTCCGCCGGACTTCCTTTGAGCCCAATCTCTGCTTGTAATCAGTAACCCTCTCCATAACTCCAAAATGTTACTCAATGTTACCCGAATAATAAAGTTGTACGGGCAGTCTGTTGCACGACCATAATAAGCCTTGCCTTGCCATGATGATTTCTGGGTACCGGGAAACGAATTACGATGATTCCCAGGTACTTGGAAACTGGTACTTGGTACCTAACCAACTTTTTAACCTGCAAAGTAGAACTATTGTAATTAATCATGTAGAGAATACAAATTCTGCATGAGTACAAGGTGATCCAAAACTTTGGTACCCACTACCCACTCACTATTTTTACGACTCAAACGGCTTGGAATGAATACATTTTGAATTTATTTTGTAACCCACATAAAATAAAAACCAACAATAGATTCTGTACAAACTGTATGCATTTTGTTCCGACCACCACCGCGCACCGTAACCTCATCAGCCTACACGACTTAATTCTACAAATGTCAATATGACTATCCAATGCACTGCACAACTGCACTGCTTTTAAATATTATATAACCGGTTTAACTATCTAGTCTTTTCCCAGCACTCGTTCATTTACTCAGAAATGCAAGAATGCAACTGACATACACCTTCACTTCCAACAAAGTCAATTCCTAGAGTTGAAATCAGTAAATTCATTAAACCCTTATGGATATGTCTGTGTTCCTGCCATCCTGCCTGTGGACTGTCCTTTGCGGACACGGTTTTGAAACAGAAACCTAGGGCAGTGATGAAAATATATTCCCATGTTGTTGAACTTTCAATCCCGTGATCTCACTCCTATCATTCCGGGGTGCCACAGCCACTGACCCGAAATATATGATCTCGGGGTTTTGAGTTATCGATCCTAGACTCATGTGCCACTAGGATTAAAATTTGATTCCGGGATCAGAATCCCACTTAAAATTCATCCGAAAAATGCCAAACCAGATTCAAGATTGAAGCCTTCTTATGAATTTTCAAGTGAAACATTTCCTGAAACAATAAGAACTAGTTTCAACTGACCCTTCGTTAGGGGTCACTCACTGTTAGATTCCCGGAATAGTACTTTATAAATTAGCATGCATGTACATACTACTGGTCTTGAGCTCAACTATATAAACCTTCATTCTGAACCACATTTAGTTCTAAACTCATCCCAATCCTAAACTCATCATTGCGCAAAATTCAATCCAAAAAGAATTACGAAACTAAAACTAGTTTAAAAAGTACACACAGAATATTTTATTGTTCTCGAAATTATTGTAAACTTCTTGTTAAAAACTAGAGCTAATATTTTAGTTTGAATCTGAAGCTACTTATCCTGAAATGAATTTTGTTCATGTGTCCATTCTCTTGATCAGTGTGGTCAACATGTCTTTGGCCACATTAACTGGGATTACAAACAAAATTGAGACGACCATTCAAGAAAAAACTATGTCGAATAGTATTCAATTCTTGTGGAGATTAATTTACAACACAAACGTGACTTTTGGCCCCAAAACCGCAATTCGACTCCCTGTTCCAACTCGTCTCACAACGCCATCTATTGAAGAAGCACAAGCCTATGTCCATTACGCCGCAGCGTCCTACTGTACAGGCCTCCCTTTGTTGAACTGGACATGTTCAGAGTGCAGGGCGACGGGGTCTTCAGTTAAATTCTTCCAATTCATCAGAAATCGTTCCAATGGTACCCAAGGATTTTTTGCCATCGACAAGGTCAAACAAGAACTCATCATTGCTTTCCGTGGAACTCATAATTTGGTTAACGTTATTGATGAAGATTTGCCACATGACATGATTTCGTCTCCACTCAGAGATGGAGCCAAAGTCCATAGGGGATTCATGAAGGCCACCATGTCACTCTACCCGAAAGTTCTTCCAATCCTAAGGAATTTGACGAACCAAAACCCTGGTTTCCGAGTTGTGCTCACTGGACACAGTTTGGGAGGTGCAATGGCAACACTGACCTACTACATGTTGAGTCATGACCTCCCGACCCTTAACTATGCTGTGTTCACATATGGTCAGCCAAGGGTGGGAGACAAGGCTTTCGTGGATATCATCAATGCCAGACCTATTCCATTCGCTCGGGTTGTGAATGAAAATGATGTGTTTCCGCATGGAGGAGGACCTGCCAGCCTTGGTTTCGTTCATCATCAGACAGAGTATTGGACACGGAATGGTAGGACTCGGATCTGCTCCCGAGACTTCTATGAAGACCCGAAATGTTCCATCTCATTGAGAAAAGAGGAATTGACTGTCAGTGGTCATTCGAGTTACATGGGAGTGAGTGCAACTAGATTCTATTGTTTATTGGAAAAAGCCACGGGCTAATCAACTGATTATGGCATTAGAGATACCTATGTATAGCGGATAATAAAGTCATTTTGGTGCACAGTCTGACTCTTGGGCCTTCCATTCATTCATTTAAATCTTGTACTCCAAACCCCGTAATTTATTTTTCGTCATCAATTATTTTTCATCAACCTGAACTTCTGTCCATGCAGAGGTTTTGACTCTTCTGCCATACCCTACCGGAATAAATGGTCAGGAATGGATTACGGATAAAAAAAATAGTTCTCATAATAAGGAGTGGGTTTAATTTAATTGCTAATAGATCGACGTAGAGAGAAAGAATAGACCTGGTTCTTTTATTAAAATATTACGTACATTGTACAGGTTATGCTTGTGCATTCAATTAAAGTATTCAACTCAAATCATGTCATGGAGAAACTGCACACGGAAATTCGCTTATTCGGAGTAGTAATGGACAAAAAGAAAATCAATTAACACTACTATATGAATAATTAATTGTTCAAAAATTCGGATTTGGTGGTATTATATTATGTTAAGCCAGAGATAGAAACGACAACAAATTGCATTCTTTTGTAATGCCCTGTATAAAAACTCACCAGTTTAACAATTGTGAAGAAAAAGAACACGGACAATTTAAAGGCTCCGTGCACAGCAGTTTGCTCTCTCTATCTACATGTATTTTTGCCCTATCTCTGAGTGGATTTTTTTAGATTT
>JAQIXO010001776.1:0-11376 GCA_034700305.1 Protaphorura armata | reverse complement strand
TTTTGGGGTTATTTCCGAACACACCGCTGAAATTACTTTCCGACCCGTATAGTTGTGTATATTTTACGAATACCTTTAAAATCTCCTCAACGTATATTTGTGGGATTTGTTGTTGAAGTAAAGGCTTCAATACGTACTCAATATAGTACTCTGCATAAATTTTCACATATCGGGGTTTTCTACATTGTGGGGAGACAGGTACCCTATTTGACCGGGATTGGCGCTTAATCCCCTTCTGTGACATTATATTATGGATTGTTGCTTTAGATATGTCTTTTCCATTCCGAAAAAGTTGTTTTTTAATTACTGATCCACTGAAACCTTGTTCGGAAACTACTTTCACTCTCACTTCCGTTTTGGGGGTCACTGGGGGGGTCATTTTAAGTTTTTCGTACCAAACAAAAATTGTACCTCAATTTCAAAAGTGTGAAATGAAAGGTCGTACAAAATCAAGCGCCTCGGTTAGGCAGTTTTCTAGTAAACCAAAGTCAAAGTTGTCTAATCTTAAACCGCCACCCCCGTATGTATAGCCTTACACAAATCACTGATAGAGTCATGCCTCGCCTGTGTTGCTCGCCCTTACTGGCTCCGGCGTTATTTTGCATTGGGAAAGAATAAACTAGGTGGCGGGGTCGAGAAAGACGGTCCTTCGATTACAATATGCAAACAAGGAAGAGGAATGGAGAGGAATACCTTTGAAAAGCCCATTACCTGGAACATATGTGATCTACATACAGGATGCTTACGAAAAGTTTTTGTGTAGTTACGGAAATTTACATTGCAGGCGGACCTATCAAAGCGTATAGCAAAAAAAATGATCAAACAATCATGCGTCTTTTCGTAAACACCCTGTATTGTGTACCCTGATGTGTGGGACTTCATTTATTCAGAGTTGTATCAAATTATTATACGAGCTACTATGTCACTGTTATCTTGGTTCTTGTGTGCACTAATTTCTTTGTATTTTTGGATTTCCGTTATTTTATATCACTCAAAATATGGCTTCATTCAGTTACTAAATACATACGGAATGTTTGAAATGAATTCCTCTCACGTGAGAAGAACCGATGAAGAGAAATTTTTTTAAAGTGAACATTCGCACCACTAATTTTTATTTAGCTTTCCAATCAAATGAATATGAAATTGTAGAGGTATGGTGTGTATACTTAATGCAACCACAGTGACACACGGATGTAATAAACCTATATTTTCAATTCTGATGTGACGGGATGGCACGTTAGAAGATTGTCTCAGGACGCTCAGAAATCCATTTCTTGATTTGTGGAATTTCAAGAACTGTTTCCTGGTGTTTCTTGAGTGCGGGATAGTTGTCGAGTAGACCAATGTAGATTGTGTCATCATCTGGGTCTGGGATTCCAGCTGGCATGATCGGTCGTAGTCCTTTCAACGGATTGTTCCAAATCTGAATGAAACTCGCAATCCAAAAATCAGCATGAGTTAATTTTGTTCCATTAAAATATGGCCCATTCGTCTCCTCAAGGAGTGCATTCAATTTTTTATAGTAGAGTGGAAAACGTTCATCTATGACCTGTTTAGTCAACATTCTTCGAAATATGTTCGTTGTACGCCATGCTGTAAAAAATTATATAAAACACAAATACATTTCTGTAAATCTTTATATACAGAATCATTTGTTGAGCATACCAATGAAAAGGTCACAAATCAAACTGATGGCCTCGTCACCCCGTGCTTTCTCCCAATTAGTGTTCCCAAGTAATCCGAATTCTTCTGCTAAATATCTTGAAATTACGGCTGATTGACACAACTCTTTCCCATTCACGGTCAGTACCGGTATTTGTCCAACAGTACTTGCAAAATCTGCAGTTTTATGATTTTGTCATGTCATCGGACTTTGAAAAAGAAATGACAATGAATGGATTTTTTTAATACAAACCTTTCTTCAAATTTTGAAACCAATTTGGATAATCCCATGGAATTCTATCATCTTCAAAAGGAACTCCAGCGTAGTGAAATATCCAACGGATTGGTTCTCCCAGCATCCGAAGATTGTAGTACGTCAATTTGTAGGAATTATTGACCGGTGCCATTTGTTCTAAAGAATAATATGCAAAGAGGCAAAGTTTTATTGCTAGATGCTCGCTCTCACACTTGCGCTTGCTTGCAATTAAAAATTATGAAGAATGCGAATGTTGTGCTAAAAATTCCGGTCTTTCCAAACATTATCACTGAGAAATGTGTATAACGATGGAGCGGAATAGGAAAACTCATTCTGCAGTATAACACATCAGTTTGTCTTACCAACTTGTCCTGGATTTATCTGTTGCTGGTATTGTTGATTTCCGCCTTGCCTCATATTTCTGTTCCCCATCTCGTTGATGTGAATGATAAGTCTTGCCACAAAACTTAAGTATTCATCCTAAATATTAAGGAAATTAATAATTACTCATTGTTAAACTGGAGAAGGAAAAGAAAATGTGACAAGTTTTCCACGGATATATGAACCTCCGTATAAGATTATACAATTAAATACTCATGTTTTAAATATTATAATAATCTCACCCTGGTGTTGGCTTTGGCAAACACTTGGCCCTCCATTTCACCGGCACTCTTGCTCGGAGTTGCATCACAATTCCAAATCGCTTCCTCACTGTCGATTAAAATTCAACATGGTTCATGAACGAGGCTAAGGTATAATTTACAACTCGAATAGTTAATGCAATTAGTGACTGCACTGACTGTCTTACATTTTGGACACCATATTTTGACGAAAGTTGGGTGTTCTCCAAGTGTCATCCGACTCAGTCACGGATGATGCCATAATTTTGACAACTTTTGACTTTTACACAATTACACACTAGTAGAATAGTCCAATAAAGCACAACGTTAACGTTAACGTTAGACGTTAATCTACCTCAATTCTCAAATAACGCGGACAATAGTTTCCAATTAAAATTTTTGTTATACTACATACTACCATTGTGATTGTTACACAGATTTTGACACTATTGATACATTACATGAGCTCAAGCACAACACGAGCACATGGACAATGAGTATGACACGGAAAGAATTTAACGGTTCTTCTATTCTATCTATAGCTATAGCTATACGCACAGAAGGAAGACGGAACGGACATTTACTTTAGAATTTTTGTAGTTCTCTTTTGCCTATTTGCATTAACCAGACCATTCATTCCTATCTAATCTCCGGACTACACTAAAGTATACTCAAGACTCAACATTACGATACGAGTGTATAGTGTATCCTATTACGTACTCTGGGTCTGGGTGTCAGGAGTGTATGCTTTATATGGGTGGTTACCACCACATACCACATACTCGCCATGCAATCGTTTCAACAGGATATAGGAACTACAAGGGAACGACTTAGGGTGATGTGGTCACAAAAATAATTGTGCCTGTCTTTTCCGTACTCGGATCAACATCAACTAGATTGACATGAAGAATTCATAAAGCGGCAAACATCGTGCTTGGGAATTTTGGAATTGTCCGCCATATCGAAGTCCAAAATTTCAAAAAATGAACGTTATATCGAGGTTAGAATATTTTGTTATGAATTTTTCATGCCAGTCTAGTTAATGATGATCTGAATACACTTATAATTCTTTTTTTGCCAACGCATCACCCTAAGACGTTCCCTTGTAGGTCCTATCTTCACTGTGTTGGAACGATGGCATGGAGAGGGCTGAGGCTAGAGCCGATGTGAGAGTAACGATTGAACCCTTGAATACATTATTTTAAAAAAGGAAGCCGGCAGGCACGACACGTAGATCTTCATCCTGGCTTGTCGTTCTGGTTTGGCTGGTCGTTCTGGGTGAGATGCGGAATAGCGGAATCGCGGAATGCACTGAAATACGAGTACCGATGTACCCCATATGTACATTTGCAATGAAGAAGATATTCAAGCCAAAAATATGTTTTGTCTTCTGTTTGTATTGTTTACTGTACATCCTAACATTCCTGTAAAGGACCACATCAACCAACATATCAGTGCTAGTCTCATATTAATTGTCTCCTATAGTGTTGTTTCAGTTCCTATTAGTTCTAGTTAGTTAAAGGAGAAGGCTCCTTGAGCATGGGTTTAGCCCCCCCCCCCCGTCAGAATGGGCCCAAATTTTCATATGTTGCTCCCCAAGTGACGCCTAACAACATTTGTGAAGGCGAAACTCCGTGAAAAATCCCGTTCGGCCCCTGGAGGTCACTGAAGTGACCCCAGGTAAAGGTTGTGTCACCCTGATGACAGGGGTCAAATGGGGTGGAGCTGCGGAAGATGAGCTGTAAAAATCTTAAATATATTTGAAATTAGCACCAAATCCAGGCTTACCTTCTATCGTATGTATATGGTCAATGACGTACTATTCTAGCATACAGAAAGGGAGTAAGTCACAATGTTATTTCTAGCGAACATAATGGTGGTAAATTCAAAATATTTACAAATGAAAAATATAATAAATGAACAAATTATTTTAGATTCTGAACTCATCCTTGATTACTGCCAGAAGGGGTAAGAAAATTATTTATTTTATTAATCATAAAACTAAGCCTGTCATTTTCATTTAAATTTGTGTACTGAATTAATTTTGCAAATTTTTGCACATTCTTGGTAGGCTCGAATCTCGTTTACGTATCCTGAATGCGTTAGTCATGAGAATTGTCAATTTTGGCTATCGTGACACAATAGGATCACTACTTGAGCCTCCCTGGATTCTCCCGCATCAGATTCGGATATTAGAATTCCGCCAGGGGCTATTCACATGTACATGGAGTATACAACTCCTGCACCACACGAGACACATCGAGATTAAAATTTTTGGAAATGTCCGCTATATCGAAGTCCAAAATTTCAAAAAATGAACGTTATATCGAGGTTAAAATATATTCCTATGAATTTTTCGTGCCAGTCTAGTTAATGATGATCTGAATACGCAAAAGGTACTTGTAATTATTTTTTTTCCGACGCATCACCCTAAGATGGTCCCTTGTACATCCTATCTCCATTGTGTTGAAACGATCAAATGGGGATGATGGAGGCTACAGCCGATGTGACAGTATGAGTACGAATATTGTATTGGAAGTGAGATCTCGCAATGAAACATTGTCCGAACTCTCCGCTCTGCTCACACCTAAACGGTTTGGCTTTCTCTCCGCTCTGGTAGTAATCGTGATACGTATTATGAGCCTTGGTTTTGAAATCTTCCCCACAAACGGTACATGGGTTTGCCTAAATTCCTAAGAGAGGCTAAATTTTAAAGTCATTATAGTTCAAACATGGTACAATATTTGGACTAACGTTATTCAATACTAAAATTTTATTTACACTATTCTGTAGTATATGTGATGTGGCAAAGGATAACGACTGGAGCACGTTCTTTCTTTCTCTTACTGGAAATGTCACCGTCACCCTTAGGCCGTTCAAAACTTTTAACAGGGCCGAATTCGTTTCGACTGAACGTATCCCCCTTCGATTTTTGAGACCACAAATGATTTAGCTATTTATAGCAAAATCATATGTGACGCTCCTGTGAAGAGAAGTTTTGGCAATGGAACCGGCACAGACTTACAGCATGCGGATGGGATGCATACGATGGAGTTCGAGGATATTTAACTACTTCAAAGTATGTATCGAAGTCCATTGTATCATGCCAAAGCAACCCAAAAACTAATGGACTACCAGAAATAATTAGAAATAATGTGCTTGAAATGAACAGTACGACTAACTATTTATAATTTTATTATAATAAAAATTTACTTTTCGATTATTTTACCGATTAATTTACCGCCAATTTCTGACCAAATCCTTATATCGCATCATGGAAGGCCAGTCAAATAACTCCAAAAATGATTAAAAGTTGTAATTATACACCAGCCTGCTGGTAGTCCCATTTGAGTATATAAATATTCAAACAATTCCATTCTGTATGAAATTGTTTTCATTCGTCATGCGTAGATTGTCTTCGGAATGGTTGTGCCTGGTGGCGTTCTTTTCTCGTGAGAGCACTGTGTGTTTTCCCGTGGGGCGAATTCCTCCAGGGGAATGGGACATTCGTGTCGCTTCTGGTTCGTACTGTCTCGTCGCCCAAACAACCCGCCCTGGAAGGGGGGGGGGAGGAGGTCATCCTATTTATTCTTCTGGGAGTCAAGTCGGGTAATTTTTTTTAATGCGATGCCAACCATTCAAGAACACAAACTTCGCACATTAATTAATTGTTTGCATATTTTTTTAATTTTTAGTTGTGGTTGTGGGGCTCATGGCCTTAATTTCTCCTGCCCAGCTACGAGGGTTGGCGCGGCGTGTGACGCCCGGTTGGCCGGGACCGGGGAATTTTCAGCCCCTGATGGATAACACGGTGGATGAAGACGCGGATTGTAATTAAAAATTACACACATTAATTAACATTCATTTATTTTTTCAATATATTTTTTTTTAATTTTTCCTTCATTTTTTAATATTCATTCATTTTTCATTCATTTAAATTTCTTACTCATTTTAATTTTTTTCCTGATCATCCTTCACCTCCACACACTCCTCCACCCCAACGTCAGGCCATCCCTGACCTCGCATTGGAGGAAGATGAGGAGGTCGTGGATTATCACTCCCCGCGAGTGGTGGCTCCCCCCTCTGAGCTGAGCGGAAGACCCGGAAGCCCAAGCCATACGGGCAGTAATTTTGATTATCATGTTTTATTTTACGCATCCTTTTCGACGGTAAATGTTGATACGCATGTTACTTTATTTACGCAAATCCTTCGATGATATGTTGTTCACTACTCATGTAGTTCTAAGGTCAATCGTGAATATTCTTCATTTCTTCATTTCTTTCAACAGTAATTAATTGTCATGACCTGTTTTTCCTGTTCTTGCGGGCGTCTTTAACGAAGGATCATCATTATGTTTTGAGTAAAACAAAAGAGTGATTTTACTATTCCTCCACTTTTGTCTTCATGAATGATAAAGATAATCCCGACTTGATGTGACGGGGCTTATTAATATTTGTTAACGTGTTTATTCCACAGTGATTATTATTTATGAGCTGTCTTTGTCAACTTACTTTAGACCAGTGCACGCGTTTTTTCGACGGTCAGTACAGGACTTTGGCATGTCCACTGGTTTAGCGGGGTTATTAAACTTTTAAATAATTTCTATGTAAAGATGAAAGAATTTTCTATAATCCTTTGCGTGTGAAATATACCTAATCTATTAGTGAGAGACTTTTAATACAGGGAACTTCTTATATTATTGATGTCGTCATTTAGTTTAAAGTGTTTACTCCAACTCAATCAGCTCCACAATTTATTACCTTGTTATTTATTGTATTACTTGCGACTAGAATATTATGAGCAATTGACTTTTACGTTAGGGTAAGAAAGCATGATTGAGTGAATCCAGAGTCAATTTCTTAATGTTTATTGAGTGTACAAAAGGTAAGAAAAATGGTAGGTTGTATGAATTCTAATGTCTGATCCGTAGATTTGTTAAGGATGATTTATTTTAATATCTGCTCAGCTCTTCTTTGACTTAATCACTAATTAAACTAATGAACACGTCATTGCGTAATTATAAATCTGTACCTGCCTATCTGTATCATGGCAATTTGTTAATGACTATAACTTTAATACCGATTTTGTATTTATGAGTTACCTGCAACAAGATATGCTTATATTTAAGATATGTCCGTCCGTTTCCCGATCATCACGAGAAAAACAGTTAGACAAAAACATCATTTTTATAGTTATGATCGAGGAAATTAATAACAAAGCAATATGTATTGTATTATATGAGCTTTACTAACACGTACGCTCGAATACACTAGTATGTTATTCGTGAAGGGCGAACCCTTGGTGCTAAGCTATTGCATATGCGATTACCCTTTACCTTGGTAATACCTATCTTTTTGACCTCTTTCACATGACATTATTTCTATTCAATCATTAAAACATTTTTCATTAGCATTGCTAACTCATTGAATGTTTAGAAATTATTCCGAAGCTACTTCGTCCGATTGAACCAATTTTTCAATCTGATTCTGAATCTGAAAATGTGTTCCTCCAACATGCTTCTCGTCGATTGGAGAAATATCAAAGTCGAAATACAATGCGAGATTAATTATTAGATGTTTTTCAAATGCAATCCATACATGAAATAGTCTTTACCGTATGCAATGCAATTCAGTATTTTAAGTTAGATTTTTAATTGTTTAACTTGTCTTTACTTTGGATCACGCTGTATATACAAATTGTTACGATTGCCTGACGTGTTCAGCCATGTCATTGTCATTTTATCTTGGCCATACTTACGGATTGATGAGTGCAATTCATCTGTCCGTACTAATACATATGATGCTAACATTTAACAAACATCACTGGCATTCTTGCTTGCGATATCATAAAGCAGTACGCGTAAAAAGTATGGACATTTCTATAATCTCTCAATTTCTCGCCGTTTAAATTTTATGAAATGAATGTATAAAACATGGTACTGTCTTACAGATTGAAGAGTGTTCAATCAAATTCGTCGTTTATTTAGTCACTTATTGTTCAGCATGTAAAATTTTGTGTAACGCTCTTGGTGCAACTAGGTGAAATAAAAGTATTGTTTAATTTATTCATGCAGTTTCTTACTCGAACTCCTTTATCGTGATCTTTGTGTGACTCAATAGAAACAGATTTAATTAGAAGAAGTGTTCTTCAGGTTGATTTGAACTTCATTCATCAGATATTTCCCTCCATCCTTTTAATTAGCAGATGGAGAAAAACTAGAAATTGGAAATAATTATGGGAATGAATTGATTTTTAATTAATGGTTTAGGACACACAAAGAAAATAATTATTTACTAATATAATTCAAAGAATAACGACATGATGAGAATAAATGGTTGTTGGGAAAAAATGAGCATATTCAATCATAGAATTGAATCCAAATTTGAAATGCATTTAATAATTTTTTATTAATAATTATTATTTACGTTTACTTGTCAAATAAATTTATGGTGTATGTATTAAATATAATTACTGTTCTAATATAATTAGAGTATTAAGATTCATAGATATGTTGGCCTTCATCCGTTACCGACGAAAGCTGCTCAGAAAGAATATGAGTTGACTAGAAAGCTATATTCCATCACTGGTAATATAGATGGTGTAGTTAAAGATAGATTTGATTTGATTTCATTATCATTGGGCTTTCCTTTGCCAAAGCGTAAATTCAACCCAAACAAAAACCTTCAAGACGTGAAAATGTAAGTTGTAATTATTATTCATAATTTAATTGCTGCAAAGAATTGTTCAAAATTTTAATTGACTTTTTTTATGTGCAGATTCGTTCACCTTCTCCCCCACAACCATGACCGTCCAAACAAAAACCTACACGACATGAATCTGTAGGTTGTAATTTTTATTCATAATTTAATTGTAGCAAACAAAATTGTCCTAATTGTCTTTGTCAATTGTCAAGAACGTCGTAATTGTAATTGCTTATTTTATTATTTGCATATTCCTTCACATCCTCCTCCCACACCACCACCGCCAATTGCCGCGAATCCAAAACCGTTATTGTACAGACCCGGAGATATGGTCTCAGGGGTAGTTCCAAAACCAAAAATTATCTGGATTAAGTGCTTGACATTAGAGATAAAGGCACGGGAGAATGCAGATGATGCAGAGCGATTTCCTGAAAATAATAAATCTGATCAGGTTGTTACTAATACTGAAGAATTTATTAAAAAAATGTATCACGTTGATGTTGATAGTGTTTGTCCAGCTGGCTAAATATGACGTTTGCCTCCCTCTAGCGGCTCTCCGTGGCATTTTTGACCTCAAAGTCCATTTAAGCATTTTTCAGGAGGTCGAGATGAATCGTTGTGCAAAGTTTGAGGTCACTCGGGCATGGTCATTATGTTAACAGCTTTGACTTTCGTTGACCTCTAGCGTTGACCACTGAATTAGGACACCATTTAAGCATTGTTCAAGAGGTCATGGTTAAACTTTGTGCAAAATATGAGGTCCATCAAGGGGGGAATCTCTCATGTGCCCGCCCCGATCTCCTTTTTAAATTTTTCAGTGAATTAATCAGTGACATCATTTTATTTTCATCAGTTGTTAGAACTATGTACACAGGCATTGCGAGTTCGGAACAATGAACTTGAGATGAAAGTACGACAGACACGGACAGACGGTCGGACGGAAAAAGCTCATTCCTCCAAATGTCATTTTCCAATCGAGTAGTTTTGAATTGTGTTCCTTTCCTTACATTAGTCAAATGTAAGGAAAGGTGAGAAACGGGAGTGTCTATTGTTACCAAAACTATAGACCCGCCACAAACCCAATTCCATTTTTATTCCGCCCTAACTTTTTACTTTGATTTACATATTACCTATTTTCAAATTCTGTTTCACATTAAAGCTACTCATGACTAAGAATGGATCAACTTTCTTTTCACTGTACCGTCGTTATAATTTCCTGCTTAAAAACTCAATTGAGATTTTATTAATTTTTGCTGAACGGGTTCACATATTTGAGGATACATATTAATGTAGTTTGGTAGCAAATAGTCTAGTTTATGTTTGTACACTTTGAGGATACTTACCAACAATTAATTTTTGTATCTGGAAACATTGCTTATCAGAGCATAAGTTTATGTTGCGTACAACGATAGAATCCCTGATTACTATTGCAGTCTTGTGTAATTGTATTACTAAGATTTAGGATCAAAGCGTGAAATCTAAAATACAAAAGTATCTCCGCATAAAAACTGTGATCAATGGTCATTCTTCATAATTGCATTCAACGCCTTCATTTAAGCTTTATAATTCAAAGTTGTCATTTCAATTTCCACGGCTCAACAAATAATGTATGTATCATTTTTATGCCGGGATACGCATGTGTCAATGCAGTTATGAGGAATAAGTCAACTGAAAGTTAAGGGAAGTCTGCGAGGTGAAATGCACCAAGAGAAACGTGTTGACGGTAACTCGGCCTATACCTGGAACACCGATTGTCACCAAAGGCGGGTTCGAGTGTAGTTTGTCCCCACGGTTTTGAAGACATTAAACACGATTTGAGCGTTGGTTCCCAAGAAATTGTAATTTGATGCGACTGCATTCTAAGGGTAGAAAGTAGTGTGGTAGCTAGATTAAGTGCAGAATCTTGTAAACAAGAACCATATTTTATTTTTAGTATGCGGGCAATAATGCCTTTCACGTGGGTTTATTCAATCAATCGTCAGTACCAAGAGGATCATCAGCGCCGATACCACAGGACATCGTGGAAGAGCTACCAGAATTGCATCAGACAATAGTTACTTTATTAAGTCGTGCGACGAGTAGTATACTACGTTGTAAACGACTTATTGCGATCCCTATGTCCGTCTGTCCGTCACG
>JAQIXO010001775.1:0-11378 GCA_034700305.1 Protaphorura armata | reverse complement strand
CTCCATGATATCTCATGTGTCTTCGTAAATGATCTTTGAGATGAAAACTGGAAGAACAACCTTCATGAGTGCACTTGAAAGTTTTCTCGCCGAATTTCGTGTGAATCAAGGAATGACGATTTAATTCGTGTTGATAAGTAAATGTTTTCCCACAGTCCGTACACAGAAAATCTCTTGATTTTGCTGCTTGATGAGACAATCGTTTGTGGTCTTGTAAATCATTTTTCGTAGAAAATTTTTCTGGGCATACTTGACAAGCGTAGGACTTGGCCACCTTGTGAATATTTCGTTGATGCTTGATTAGGCTGTAATGATGGGTAAATTGTGTTTGACAAATGTCACATTCATATGCTTTTTTTACACGGGAAGGGTCAGGGCGTTTTGGATGGAATTTTAGAACGTGGTCATTCAATCCTTGAGTGTCTGGGAAAGTTTCTTGACACACGAGGCAAGGAAGGGTCGTTTCCTTGTGAATATTTCGTCTGTGTCTGTAGACACTTCGTTCAAGCGTGAATTTTTTAAGACAGATGTTACATTCGTAGGGATGAGTATCCTCTTCGTCCAAGTCTTCAGTGTCAACATCCATGTGCTCCTCCTCACTTTGACACCTACAAGAAAAAAAACGTTAGTTTTTAAAAATCATGATTTCTCCTTGGTTAAAATATAAAAAGTTTCGATTTTGGTATTATTTTTTACTCACCCTGTATTGTAATTTTCATTGTCGTCACCTGGATTAAAATCTTCATCATTATCTTCATCAAAAAAGTTTTCTTCTTTTATATTAAATTCTTGAATGAAGTGTTCAGATTCAGATTCAGAATCTTGTCTTGTTGGTTGTTCCATTTGCATTTTCTTATAATTGATGGGTTTTCTCGTCCGTAAATTTCGGTTACCCCTCTTCTGGCCTTTGTGGAGGTTACCGATGTTCTCATGTGATGACTCAATGTGTTCACTCAATTTTGAAACATATTCCTCACAAATACGACAGTCCAAGTTACAATTGGAGGTCAGGAATGTTAATTGTTGAAGAATTTTCTTGAGCTGCCCTTGCACTGGGAAGAGGGACTCTTTCAAAAGTGACATTGGCATTCGGACAGGAGAATCCAGAAAACGCTTGTATTTCTTTTCGAAACAATTGTACTTGTTTTGTGAATTTTGAAAATTCTTCCTCATGTCGAATCTCAAAGTACGTATACGTTTTTTGACTTGTGTCTCTTCTTCCTTTGAAAGAGTTGAGCGAAGGTGAGTCTTTACTAAGGAAATGCAATCATTGAACTTTTTATCTTCATCTTCTTTACGTATTAAAATTATTAGACTTCGCTTCTGGATTGGCAGATCCGCAGATTCCATTTTAATGTTCCAAAGACTGAAAAGTAAGAAAAAACACACAACAGGTGAATATTACGATAATTATATGCACAATGGAATTTTCCAATTTCTTGAAAGGAATCCGGGGATTGGAATAATAATTTTTTAAATGAATTATTCGCTAAATAATCGTTTGTAGGGTCAGTAAAGAATTTAGGTTTTCAATTAAAAAAAAACTGAGCTCGACTTACTTTCGTTTCGTCCAATTAATTATTGACAGTCTGGTACTTCTAGAGCGGTAAACGGTTAATTCTAGTCACATGAAGATGTGTCCATCCATCCAGTCTAAAATCTAAAAATACGTTCAGACTTTCAGACGCTCAAATTCTTTTGAATTTAATGAACTTGAAGAATTTTTGACTTTTAGTAATTTGAAGTGAAATTCAGAAATGAAAATTTGAAATTCCAAGAATTTCCCGCTCCACTGAAGGACATGTTGACAAGCTCAAGTCTCAATCCGCCCCTGTCAATAAATTCTTGTGACGAGAAATAAATACAGGGTGGACCAGAAAATACAATTTATGTTTCTGGTTTTGTGTTCACTGGGAAAAAAACAACCTCACATCCAAAGTTGAATGATCATTTATAATTTTTACTTAGGATTTTGATGGTAATGACTTTTAATGTCAAGGATTTATCTTATCAGAAAGTATTTATCAATCAAGTGGGACTTAATATTAATCATACAATATAATGAGACCATTTATTCCTCCACACAGCATGCACAGCCAACCTGATCAATAAAACCATATTTTATTTCCATTCCGTTCACTATTTACTTGGCATGATCTTGTACATTATTTTTTTCTAATAATTATGTCATTTCCAAGTCGCAATGGCTCGATTCAAATACGAAAGGCTCGTATAATTCCAAACCAGCAATCCAATAATAATAAAATTGTGTACGTTGATCCTTCCAAGTCTCCAGCGGAACTCGTATTTTTTCGTGAAGCCTTCAAAGTCTTAGATGCTCATCATGGAACTAATTGGAAGAGGACTTATACAAAACTCATCAACGGTTACCAATGTGGTAAGTCTAAAAATTAAGGCACAAAACTGTTCTACCCGTACTTAATTAATGTAGTAATTTTTAATATTTCTAGGTAATATAAACTGGAAGGACATCCCTGGATTTTTATCACCAAATCCGAGACAAGGATACATAGCTGCTATTCGTCGAGTCTGTGACCTTTTGGAAATTACCTTCAAAGAGTTGTCGGCAAATCAGATCCAAACAGAAGATGCTCCGAGGGCTCCGACCACGATAGCTAAACTAGCACGCTATGCCAGAAAGGTACATGTGTTTCGAAAAGGAAACGCAATCAACCGTGGACATCATGTTGCTAGTGATACTTGGGAAAATGCAGCAGAACAACTTGAAACATTACAGAAATTCCTAGAGGCAAAAACTCCTCTGAAAAATGATATTAAACCGGAAATAATACAAATCGGTCAAGACCCGATTTATCCTTCAACACTTCAACTCAATCAAGATGTGAAGGCCAGGAATATCAGCATCAGCGTGCCTATTAGTGAGAGTAAGAGTCCCACTCCAGTGAAATCCAAAAGTTTTTGTACCAAAAAGATCCTGTTCATTTTGCCTGTCATAATTATAATCGGTTTAGTGGTTCCAATTTTGTATTTGTACTTCAAGTGAAAATTAATGGATAGAATTGGTTTAACTTGGAAGCGCCAAATCCATGTTTAACTGCATTTATACTATTTATAGGTTATTAAACTCACTATTTACTCAACACATGTTGCCACTTTCATTATGCACGTGTACTCCACGTGCATGCCGGAATATGTCTTCAAACACAATAGTAATTAATTATTTACAGCAATTAATGCTAAGTCTATAAATAGAAATGCAATTAATTCTGCAACGGGAATGTCCTAGGCCTCATTCTTCAATTATGACATGACTCTCACATTACTGACAATTTGAGAGAAAGGAATTGGTTCCTGGGATGCACGCCATTGCATTGCATTGTCATTATAAGCATTTTTTTTATCACAAAAAAAAATTAATTTGTGAGTGCATGTGAAATATGATGGGTACACATTTAAAATTTCATCTCATTCTATGGCTCCTTACCGTCATAATAATAAGATTCACCAGTGCGAAATTAGAAATAACATCAAATGAATTGAGGGCACTCGAAACGGTTAGTCAAATTATATTACTCAATAATTAATTAAATATATATATTAACAATTAACGCATAAAATTGTCAAATGTTTGAATTAAAGTTCCGACCATTAGTTGAGGATATTTTAACACATGACTACCAAAGGAGCGATAGTTATCTGATCGGATGGCTTAGAGGTGAGATGATTTAAAAATATTATTTCTGACTTGAAAATTTTCTAAAAATTGAATTTGATTTGATTTTGGTTGAACAGCAAAGAAATTGAATGTGAAAGAAGCCGTTCAGATGCTAAAAGTAGTAAGACTTCAAATTCTGCACTATGCACACAAATATTTGTGTGTGTTATGAGTACATAACTAAATATTTATTTTGACTGATAAAAGGGGCAGAAATGGAGGAAGGAGAATCAAATTGATACAATTTTGAGTGAAACTTTCCAAGACATACCGTAAGTTACCGAATAGAAACCGGCCCGAATAATTTGAATGCAAAATCGGCAATTCCTCTGCTTTTTCTATTGGCTCTTATGGAGAAAATGGTGAAAGTAGGTAAATG
This sequence comes from Protaphorura armata, assembly GCA_034700305.1. Lineage (NCBI taxonomy): Eukaryota > Metazoa > Arthropoda > Collembola > Poduromorpha > Onychiuridae > Protaphorura > Protaphorura armata. The sequence goes on along the minus strand of JAQIXO010001775.1, from coordinate 7,302 downwards.
TCCTCTGACAATGCACTGCCGAAACAATTTATACTCCGGGTTTCTAATCCGTAATTTACGGTATGTAGTTTTGTTTACGGAGATGATGCATTGGACTACGAAGGGCGAACTGGTAGGAGAACATTTTATAATACATATTTCCCCCGAAACCCGATTTGTGATTTTATATTAAAGTATTTTGTATTCATTCCCAGTTCTTACAAAGGATTTGAATAACTTTGACTTGAGACAAGTTGTACTGAATGGAAAAGCAGATCGCTATATACGGTTCACTCAATACGCGATTGAAAAGGTTGTCTCCAGATCAGCTGAAGCAGTCTATCGAAGCAATGGGACATTGGCTGATCATAGAATTGTCTCCATCAATGATTTCAAAGGATTTTCCTTTTCGAAGCATGGTTGTCTGACTTGTAAGTTCATTTTGAATCTATCGAAGTAACTAGAAAATCTCTGAAGGCCTATTAATGTAATTGTCGGAACTTTTTGGTTAAGGTTTCGGTCTCTTTGCAAGGAATGCAATGGATTTAGAAAATTACTACCCAGGAGTTATTGGACATGAAATATTTATAAACAGTACGTGAGTAAACCATCATAGCGTCATCAAATCTATGATTGTGTTGTTTTTAGAAAACCGTATTTTGTTTTATTTTTTCAGCCTCTCCGCTCGCATACCCACTATTTCTAAGTATGCGACCTTTTCTCTCTGAGGAAACCTGGCGGAAAATTGTAATTATCGGATCAGATAGAGGAGAATGGTCAAATTATATTCAAGGAATAGTCCCTCCAGATCAACTTACTTACCAATTTGGTGGAAACAGAACTCAATACAGTTAACTCAATTACAGTGTTTTTTTGAACCAAATGAATGCCTGAAAAAATATATGTTCCATAATATAAAGTATTCCATGTGCAACCTAATAAATTTTACGTGCAGACATCATGGCCTGATTTCACAAAACTGGGGCGAGCTGATAAGATAAAATATACGTTTTTTCACTTCTCATTAATCCCATGATTCGCTTCTCCGGAATGTACGTGCAAACTAAATGTGCACGTTGCGTTGGCTGTGGATTTTTGTGTACTGGTACGGTACGGTTCAACCAAACTAGGATCATAAGTGAATCATAACTCACGGGTGTATGTGCGTATGCCATTTCCGTTAAACATTAAACACTATGTAGTCCGTTCTGTATTCATATGTACTTCTGCATTCAGTTCTCATTCTGCATCTGCATCTGCATTCCAACTTTAATGCGTTGACTGAGTCATTCCACTCGGGAAGAATATTTTTACGAACTAATTAATTTTGACAGACTGGATTCAGTAAAAGAAAACACACGATAATACCAGTGCAGTGTGGTAATTTTACATGTGCATGTGGAAGCTACGTGTCTTGGTTGGTGAATAATTGAACAAGTGTTTTCCACGTTTTTAGGTAAAATACGAAAATACCTAATACCTAAATTATTGTGAATTGATAAATACAAGTAGAATACGTGCATCGGATTGATTCAATTTTTACTTTCAGGGTCCCACGAAACTATTGAGTCTGAGGGTCAAGTGTCAAGTGCGATACGGTTTTAGATCGGTAATTTGACAAAATAAATCTTCAAGTTAATTATTTTTTATAAAGGACATCATGTCAAAGAATTCTAAAAACTAGGAGAATCTGGATCGCTGTAAAAACATCCAGGCTGTTCATTGATACAAAATTGATTTAATAAAGATCAAATCCGCTCGTATACTTTATATGAAATTAGAAAAACTTGTGCTCATTATGTCTGACTAGAGCACACTCATGGAAATCAAAGCAGAAAATTCAACCAAATATTTTGTTACATTACGTGAATTCATTTATTGTTGAAGTTAAAGGACAGTACCGTATTCTAATTATAAATGATAATTTTTTTAACTTCACAGATACGCTACGCACGGTTTTCCTCACTAGTGCTCTTGGTCTTGGTCGTCTGCAACATCTTCCAACATGAACGAAAAAGGCCAAATTAATACAATTTTGAATGTGTTATCAAAAATTGACCGAGACCAGTTTCCAAAACTTGCTCAAATAATAGAACATACCTCGAATGTTCCACCATATCCAACAAATCTTGTTGACCTGTGCTCAAAATTAATCCGCGAATGCAGAGAACAAGAAACTTTGCTGTATTACGCAGTAGAAAGAGGAGATGCGGAATTAGTGGACAAACTACTTGATGCCGGTTTTGATAGTTCAACTCACAAAAAATCCAGGAATGCTGCATTCAAATCAGCGATCGAGAAATTCTTCGAAACCTTGAGCAATGACTCACCACCAGCACTCATTCAGAGTCGTAGAAAGATTGCTGTAACTCTGTTCAACAAAGTGGACCCTGCTGATGTGGGTGTGACTAAACTCATCACAGACGCTGCCGACGAAGATTGCGTTGACCTACTTAAGATTTACAACATTAAACGGGACAAACATGATAGTCCTCGCGTCACTAGTGTACTGAAAAATCACTACACTTTCTTTGAAAAAACCTTAAAGAGTCGGAGTATAAGAGTGATCAAATATTTGATTGACTTACGTCGTCCAAGTGAATTCGAGAAGTCTGTAAGCCTAGAAGAAAAATCAATTGTTCAAGACCGTTTTAACTCATCAGACACCACAGAGAATCAACTCATCTTGAATTACATTAAGACAAAAATGACCCTGGATCAAAATGTGGAAGACTACCAGAACGAATTATTCCAACTCGATGCAAAAATTGTGAGAAAAATATACGGCACTCTGAAGACTTTGACGTCGAGCTACGAAGACACTGGAGGCCATGAGCACGGTTTTGAGTCAGATAAGTTAATTACAGCGCAAGAATTTAGATTAGATCAATATCCAGACGATTTGTTACCGCTCTCTAGCCATTTACGGCAAGAGTCCTCTCCTGTGCGTGAGAATATTGTTATTTTCCACCTTAGAAGAGTGGCAAAGTACATAGAGATCCTCGGTGAGCATGATAGGAGTATCAAAAATACCTTTGACCCAATAGTCCCTTGGGTCACAATAAAAACGTTGCCGGATGCATTAGAAAATCATGAGGGGTGGGGAAATTACGGCCGACTAATATTAGAGAGTATTTCTACGGATATGTACAAGTTGAGAGATTTTTTCAGGGATGTTCTAATTCCTTCATACACTGATTCGGACAATAACAAACCCTCCTTTCAAAAATTCCAACCTTATGCCAAAAATGTCAAAAGGGCAAACGTAGACACTCCACCACCACTTGACCTACCAAGCGTCCATAGATTTGTTGATAAGGGAAACGATTTAAAAATCATTGAGTCACTACTCTTTCATATAAGGACAGTAGCTGCTCTTGTTCCTAATAAAAAATACTACAGACCTGCCTTCCTCCAATGTTTACAAAACATTGGGGAAACTACGAAACATCTTTCTCAAAACACGATAAAAATGTTAGAAGATAGATGTCAGAATTTTGAACTCCTTAAGAAATTTAGAAATGATTTAGGTCATGCATGGGAGTCACCGAGTGACACGAGAAAGCTTCTCGAGATACTCGAACATAACGGAGGATCTAATACAAATATGACATACTTTTTTGATTCTTGGAGGGATTTCTTAATTTATGACTTCAAGGCCTTACTGATATCAATACGTGACGAGACGTACGTCCTTACGTCCATACGTCCTTATGACAGGCTCTTGACTAAACTACCAGACTTACTGAAAGATTATAAGTGTACGGCACAATCCAATCCAAGTTCTTATTTTGTAAATGTATGCGTTACTACTTTCTTTTTGTGTAATTCTATCTTTGAATTATTTTTCTCGATTATTATTCCAGAAGATTTTGGTATATTTCCTTCATTATTATTGATTATGGTGAATTTTGCATTTGTGTGTATTATGTTTTATTTATGTCCAGCGAGTGCTTTTAAGTTCAAAATCTTATATGATCCAAGTCAAACTCGAGTATCCAGGCAATTGGCTCTTGTCTATACCGCTATGGCTAAAATTCAATCCATTGTTAGTGAGATTTCAGACACATGTAATCATGATTACCTTTCAATCCGTGAAAAGCTCCGAACCCCACACATCCACTACACCTGCGTTCTAATGCTCACAATCATAGGTGAGGCTGTACGGGACATAAGAGTTTTACATGATTTCTTAAGTGTTGCCAAAGTAGAGCTTTTCCAAGAACTGGATTTCCTAAGGTGGGTCAGAAATGCTTTAATGCATTCGGACAAAGTGAAGGAGACTGGAACATTGGTTCAGTATTTGTCTAATGATTTACTCACCGATTTCTCCATTGCTACACACGGGCAAAAAGTCATAGAATTTTCAAAATACTTTGACTATGTTTTAGACCTTGTGAACAAGTGTTATGACGAGGTACGGCGGATAGGGGATTCCAATTATTTTCAACATTATTCTGGAGATGATAAAAAGTATTTCAAAAGTGATATCCAGAGAAGACAAAGATGCAAAAGTCAATTGTCTCCAAACTTTTGTGTTGACAGAATATTCAAGCACAAGGCTGAGATTGAGGCAAAATGTGTTGAACTTAATATTAGGATTGTTGGTCTTATCGGAAGACTTGCAAAATTTGGGACAGCAAAGGCTGGTGATTCTTCCGGGTTTCTGGTCGAGGTTGTCCAAGGAGACATGTTGAGTACAACAGCGGACTTTAAGAAGTATCTCATGGAGATGTTTAATTACAGATTGTATGTAGTGGATGAAATACAATTGAAAGAGTATTTCCGTATGAATGACTGTAGTGACGAGTATGTCTCTGAATTCGTCCATAAGACCAGTGCATTTAGTATCGAACACCTTGAATGGAATATAGAACTACTTAATGCTGTGGGAGATCCTGAATTTTACATACAGCACAATACAAAAGATGTGGATATGCGAATCTCAGGTGAATATATCCAAGTGAGTGTGGGGCACGTGTGCTTCTGTGCCGATTACTACAACATACAAAAAATACATGACCATATCTTTGACTCAACCAATACTTTTTTTGAACTATTGTATGACCCTCACAATAATTCGGCAGAATTTGAACCATTTCTCCACCAAATGTGTGAAATTTATCGACAGCAAAGTGAAAAGGATTCAATAATCCTGGACATCATTCGTTTGTCTTTAGACAGAGGGGCTGATATTAATGTTCAGGATGTGCGGGGTAACACAATGCTCCACAAACTTAGTTTGTGGGACAATGATCAATTATGTAATTTACTGTGTGACTACAAAGACCGCATCGACGCTAATACATTGAATACTTCATATGAATGTGCATTGGACTTAGCATTACCATACGGTAGCCCAGACTTGGTCAGGTTCTTGAAAGATAGGACGGACATGGGTAGACTCCAGAAACGGTTGTTAATCTCTGCCCCTCGATCACTCAATGAATTCATTCAACGCCTGGTCAATGAGGACCCTGATGAAGTATCGGTGGATTATGAGGGCCTTCGGTCCACTTTTAAAATCCCACTTGAATATGGTGCTGGCGTGAGTTGCTTTCAGAGTAGTAACTTGAGCCCGATCCAACGTCCACTCCTATGGAGCTTAAGGAATGATCGCCACCTTGATTTGTCTCTAATGCTAGCAAAACGTGCATCTCACACAAATTTCAATTACAACGGTGTCGTTTACCCAATTCATTTGGCAATTGATCTCAACATCACGGTAGGAAGTGAGAAAAGATTGCAGTATTTGGAATTAATAAAAGAAATAGCTCAAAAATCTCAGGGAAAACTAGATGTCGGGTATCAACTTCGTATAGATAGTAGTACCCCTTTGGCTTTAGCTGCCAAGCAGAAAGACTTAGACGTGCTAAGAATACTCGTCCAGAATGGAGCAGATATAAATCGCATGAATTTCTCGGTCAGTAAAATATTTGATACGAATGATCCACATGTAATCAAATTTTTCCTGGACAATGGATTGATTGAGCCTCCAGGTTATCAATCATTCAGATTAGTTTATCCAGATTTAATGAGTCAAGTTTATAGCATAAATAGATCTTATTGCGTTGTGTCTCAAGGTCAAAGAATAACACAAACTGATTTTGGTCCATGTGACTCATACTCGCGCGCCTTGAAAAGATGCCTTGAGAAGAAACACCATCCTGAAACTGAGATTATCGAGGCTTTGCGCACATGCGGTCGTAGCAGAGGTCAATGGGTCAATGAGGAAACAATACAACTGTGGAAATCCGATGTTCTCACATCTGAAATTAAATATGAATTAGGAAAAGGTGACTTTTACGGTGCTAAACTTTTAATTGAACATGGGGCGACGCCATATGACCATCTTACAATCTTACTCATTGATGCTCTGAGCAGAAAAGATGAGAAATATGTAAAATTACTATTGAGTAAATCTGTCATAGTCATGGCTCAAGAGACATCTCGTGATTTTGAGCGCCGCTTTGATTTTGGAGTTTGTATTAGTCATTTACCTCTGAGTAAACTGCGCAAGGCATTTCAATTTCTCGTTAGGACGAAACTGTGGATACCCGAGCATGTGTGCTCTCACGTGTTAGACATTCTAGTCAACTATGCCAAAGTTGAAATTGATCTTTGGAAGAGAGATGGCTCTGGCAGGAGTTTAGCTTTCCGTGGCACATTGGAAATCAAAAAAGTATTTGCTGAGAAAGGGGTTATAATATTTGACCCAGACAAGAAAGGGAGAACGATTGTCCACAGGGCATGTGAAACTAAGGATTTATCATTGAAGTGGTTAGTGTTGAAAAATCAGAAGGATATTTATGTTAAAGGCAAAAAAGGGAAGACGGCATGGTACATGGCTGTATGGAATGGTCATTGGGAAATAATTGATTGGCTCTTGCATGAAAAGTATTTACAATTAGACAGAATCACACCCATTGAAAAAAAAGATCTCTTAAATCGGCCAAGAGTGAAACAAGTTTTAGAGTTGCTTGAAATTCCTTGCATTCTGCAACATTGGGTTCAAAAATAATATTCATTTCCATGAAAACGAGATACTACTTCCCTTCCTTCTAATTCTAATCCGGCAACGTTTTTAATGTGAATCATGATTACTGTACGGTATGGTCTCTTAATAAATGTAATTTAAAATTCGAGTGATTGTGTCCACGGCTTCACGGCTCAAATCACATTACGTATTTTATAATAATAATGCTCAAAAATGTACTCCAAAATTCTGACAAGGGAATGACGCGAGCTGACCACGAGGACCTTGGTACGCCATATTTTTTTTGGGTGCCCTGGCATGCCCTGAGTGGGGTTTGGACAATATTT
>JAQIXO010001774.1:0-11379 GCA_034700305.1 Protaphorura armata | reverse complement strand
TTCCAAAAATTCCAATAAAATTTCTGTTCCTTGCCCAGGCGATTAGTTTCATACTAAAAATTTTCTTGAATTCCGGTCATATGATTGGAACATGTTACAGTTTTTCAGTTCATTTTTTACTTACGTCAAACAAATCCCTAATTATGAGCCGCGAGCCGTGATAAAGAATTCGTTCTAAAAATAACTGATGGAAGTTGAATGTTTAAGTCTCCTAATTATTGCACCATTAGCAATTATAGTATTATTATTATTAGTATTATTATTATTAGTATTAGCAAGTCTAAACCGGTGCGGTTTTGGGGAATCGATCCTTCTCTTCTCAAATGTTGTTGAATAGGTCAAAAGCTACTATATTTCAAAATGTACTCCAATTCTAATAGAAAGCACCTTCCGTGGCTATTGTGCAGCATTCTTCATATCCCTGCCCTTGTGTCCGATTTGCGTACAAATTACAGAGTCATTTGCATGAAATTAAAAAGTTATTTTTTTAATTTTAGATTGTAAAAAATGTCGGTGAAACCCAAACACCTAGAAGATTGGAAACTTGCACCTGACATTCGGTTGAGCGTCGTACTACACAGATTTGACGAAATGAGAGATCCAACTTCTACAGTTTCAAACCAGCAGATGACAAACGATTATTCAGCGGCACAAACAAAAACTGACAATTGGAACATCTCTAAACGAACCGGCACACAGAGTGCAAATCTACCAGGTCTTCTGAATTCAGTACAGAAGAAATCCTACAACTGCTCAAATTGTTCTAAATCGTTTAGTCAAAAAGTGAATTTATTGAATCATGAAAGAGTTCATACGGGTGAGAAACCGTATGATTGTTCAATCTGTGGGAAGTCTTTCCGTACTTCGTCTAACTTGAAAAGCCATTCTCTAGTTCATAATGGGGGGAAATGCTTCCAATGCAAATTATGCATGAAAACATTAAGCCAGTCATCAGGATTGGAAGCGCATATGAGAACTCATACAGGAGCAAGACCTTACAAATGCTCGATGTGCTCAAAATCATTTAAATATTCCTCTCACCTAAAGTCACATTTAAGAGTCCATACGCGAGAAAAGCCTTACAAATGCTCGCAGTGTTCAAAATCGTTTAGCACATCCGATGAATTAGTGCAACACACGAGAACTCATACTGGAGAAAAACCTTACAGATGTTCACATTGCTCAAAGTCGTTCAGTACTTCTAGTACTTTAGTGGTACACACAAGAATACATACGGGTGAGAAACCGTACAATTGTTCAATCTGTGAGAAGTCTTTCCGTAGTTTATCCTACATGACGACCCATTCACGTGTTCATACAGGAGAAAAACCTTACAAATGCTTGCAGTGCCATAAATCTTTTAATTGCTCCGGCAATTTAGTGCAACACACAAGAATTCATACTGGAGAAAAACCTTACAAATGCTCACATTGCTCGAAATCGTTTAGTGAGTCCGGTACATTAGTGTTGCACACGAGAATACATACGGGTGAGAAACCGTACAATTGCTCAATCTGTGAAAAATCTTTCTGTGGTTCATCCGATCTAACATCCCATTCACGTGTTCATACTGGAGAGAAACCTTACAAATGCTCTCTTTGCTCAAAGTCATTCAGGAAATCATACCACTTATTGCAACACACGAGAAGTCATACGGGAGAGAAACCGTATCATTGCCACATGTGTGCAAATTCATTTTCACAATCGGCACATTTAAAGCGACACATAAAACGACATACAGGTGAAAAGTTAAACAAATGCCCAAGTTGCTTGAAAACTTTTACGACTTCTCATGAACTAGGTGTGCATAGTAGAACTCATACAAGAGAGAAGCCATATAATTGCCAAATTTGTAAGAAATCATTTACTCACCGCTCTCATTTAGCAAGTCATACGCCAATTCATACAGGAGAGAAACCTGAAAAATGCCAAATCTGTTCGAAAACGTTTTCCAGATACGCGGGTTTAAAGGAACATATGCGAACGCATACTCGTGAGAAACCTTACCATTGTAAAATCTGTTCAAAAACATTTTCCACTGCAACAACTTTAAAAACTCATACACGAACTCACACAGGGGAAAAACCTCACAAGTGCTTGTACTGTTCAAAAACGTTTGGTCGATCCGGTCAATTAACGTCGCACCTAAGAGTTCATACACGAGAGAGACCGCATAAATGTAAAATCTGTACTAATACATTTTCACACTTATCAGACTTTAATAAACATGTACAGCGTCATACCAGAGTAGGGAATCCTTCATAGATAGATCAGATCGTGTCGCAAAATAGTAACTTGTGGTGGTGTCCTTACCAACGAGGCTACAAGGGTGAAGGGTGAAAATGATTAAAATCATTGGTTTTAATTTGGAACGGTTGGGTTCTATTTTGAAATTAATTAGTCAATTTAGGATAACCAACTTCAGGTCGAATTCCTCAAAATTACAATTTTGAGTTTCAGGCCATATTATTTGAGTACGTAGAATTACGAGAAATATTAAATACGTAAAAATTAAAAATTAGCTGTACTTGGCATTGAAAATAGTTAAGTGTGAAATGTTGGATATTAAGCATTGCATGTATAGTGTTAATACGTTGACCTATTGTAGAAGATGTATCGTATTATATTTAAGCTTACCATTGTAGTGCTGAAAGTAACAAAAAACTTATTTGTGTTTAGTGGATCGAGTGTAAAAACAAATCTAATTTTATTCATTTATAGTTAAGTACAGTCGTCATCATTTCCTTATTCTCCATAATTATTAAAATATTTTGATTTCTAATTCCAACGTTTACCTTGTCTTTATTTCATGCATGTACCTAGTATCTGGTTCATATACACCGAATAGAGGATGGACCTCGAATATAGGCCAGGCTCATATTCTCACTCACGTCAGTATACATAAGTTGTTCTATAATCAAAGTATACATCGTCACGCTGACCAAATCTTCATTATTTTAAATTTTACTAGAACGGTATGAGGATCGCATTATAAATGTTTAAGACTATTCTTTGGAGTTTGCATTGTACTTGATATTGATTCCTACATTGTTCAATATAGACAAGAAATTTTCAAACAAATCATGAACAAATCACGTGCCTACGAATCCACACGAGTCTAGTTTTTGTATCCCTTCAATATTATTTATACAACCGTTTCAGTTATGCCGTTATACTACACCTGGACTTTTAATATAAATGTCTACCTCGAGAGCTGACGCTGTGGATAATTTTACACTTGAAGGATGTTCCTTGTGAGTGAAGATAAAGTTCATTATCAAAAGCAATTCTTGGAAAATGTGTGGGTAGGGTAAAAATACTTCTGAGTGTTTGTGACGTTTCCTACCCCGAAGGTTCATAGTTTGACTTTCTTCAAAAACTAGGGATAGAGCTAGAATCCCTGGACTTTCTTATTTACGTAGCAACGTACCATTTCTCCCACCCAATTCAAAACTTTGCCTTGCATATTATTTCATTTTACAATATTACTTATCCACTTCTTTAAGTACATTTTACTCAGCTAGTTCGGACGGATCGTCAATATATCGGCATATTTAAAATATCTCACATTTTGCAAATACAGTGGGTTAAAGCATTTGTGACTATTACTTTTTAATACCAGGAAAAATAGTAAGAGTATCTACAGTGTGGTGGGTGAGTTGTGGTTGGAATAGATACTTCATTCTTAAAAAAATCCTAACGATTGGAAGCTGAAACACTACAATAGTTATAGGTCGTACTTGTATATTCAACGAGAGATTTAAAAGAGGTAAAGTTCTAACTAAAATAATATAGGAATATTCCAATTCATTTACTAATTAATTCAACTATTCTGTTTTGAATGCTTTACGTTCCAAGAAGGTGTACATATGTATATATTTTATAATTTATCCCAATTTTAGACAAGAAATCCGTTGTACATTATTGGTGACTGACAACACACACTCTTCCATTTCGACAAACTGAAGTGGCGACTGGTCATCCGTCAACTTTGGAGTTCTCATAAAATTCTTTTCTAGGTAAGCTCAGTTGATATTCAAAAGGAATGTTAGCCTATCGACTCAAGTGTTTATTAAGTCTGATTATACGAGTCTATTTGTGAGCAAATAAAGCGAACGATACGTACCATTTGTATTTATTTACAAAAATCCTTACGCAGGCAAATATTCAAAATGAAACTGTATCTCATCATTTTTTGATTTAATTATAGCATGTTAAAAACATCAAATAATTCCGAGAGTCGTCAGGAACAGGATTGGAAGCTTTCACCAAATACTACATTGAGTGTCATACTATACAAGCATGACCTCAGCGGTTTATTTATGGACTCACCAGCATCAAACAAAGTGAATTATCCGAAAACTTCTCAACAAAATGATCGATCTACAAGGAAATCTGAACATGGCGCACTCACGCATTCCTATGCTGTTGTCAAATATGACCACGATAAATTCAAATGCCCAGGTTGTCCAAGATGTTATAAAACATTCATTTGTTTAGAATATCACTTCAGAATTCACACGGGTGAAATCCCTGACAAATGTGTTCATTGTTCAAAAGTTTTTTCTCGCGACGAGAATTTAGTTTCGCATCTAAGAACACACACTAAAGCGAAATATGAAAATTGTCAAATTCTTAAGAAATCCACTGTAAAAACTTGTGAATTAATCGCCCACGTCAAACATCTCGATGAAGACAAACCATTTATTTGTGCATTTTGTGGAAGTAAATTTCCACACAATAGGGCTTTGAGGGATCATATGAAAACTCACACAGTGGATCCACTCAGGAGTGCTATTTCATCAAAAGTGCTCAGTTCATCCTCAAGACAGACAAGACGCTTAAAGAGTCACACCAGAGAAAGACGATACGAGTGTGAGGAGTGCTGCAAGTTTTTCTTCAGTCAATCAAATTACAACAAACATTTAAAAATTCATACAGGAGAGAAACCTTATAAATGTGAATATTGCTCAAAATCATTTGCATTTCAAAGTGGTTTAAAAAATCACATGTTAGTTCACACGAATTAAAAACAATATAAATGTACCGTATGTGACAAAGCATTTGTACATTCGTCCACCTTAAAGTGTCACATTAGAATTCACACAGGAGAAAAACCTTATGAGTGCAATATTTGCTCCAAATCCTGTTCGCAAGCATCAGGACTACAGACACACATGCTACGTCATACCAGAAAAAAACATTACAAGTGTACTTATTGCTCAAAAATGTTTTATCAATATCCACATTTGGTTAAACATTTGAGAACTCATACGGGTGAGAAACCATACCAATGCAAAGTGTGTCCAAAATCATTTTCTCAAAATATAAATTTGGAATACCACTTACGGACTCATACAGGAGAGAAACCATACGGATGCACACGTTGCTCAAAATCGTTCACTACTTCTAGTGCATTAGTGGTTCACACAAGACTCCATACGGGAGAAAAACCATTCCACTGTAAAAGCTGCCCAAAATCATTCTCTCAATTAGGAAATCTTAAATCGCATGAACTGACCCACACAAAGGATAAGCCATTCCATTGTGCAACATGTGAGAAAAGATTTTCTAATCCATATGTTCTGAAATTACATATGCGCATTCATACAGGAGAGAAACCATACCATTGTAATAAATGCACAAGTACTTTTTCACATTCATCGAGTTTGAAAGGTCACATGAGAATTCATACGAAGGAGAAACCATACGGATGCCCACAATGCCCAAAATCATTTACCAATCATTCCGGTTTAGCTGTCCACACAAGAATACACACTGGAGAAAAACCATTCCACTGCAAATTTTGCGCAAAAACATTTCGTCAAACATCAATTCTGAAAGTACATTTGCGTACTCACACACGTCAGAAGCCCTTTCGTTGTGAAATATGTGAAAAAGGATTTGCTCAATCAAATAGTTTGACAACACACATGCGCATTCATACAGGAGAGAAACCATACAGTTGTGATAAATGTACAAGAACTTTTACTCAACTGTCTAATTTAAAAACACACGTGAAAACTCATATCAGAGAGGATTGTTAAGAAGACTTTTTATTATCGGCTCATGTAAAAAGGCATTGGAGAGAGATCTAGAAAATCAGGTTGGCTTGATTTAACAATTTCGTGCGTCTGATTTGGCTTCATTAAAATGTAAAATTTATTAATTCAAAATATTTTGTGGAAATGTGTTCTAAGAAAGTAACAATGCAATGACAATGACATTTTTTAGATTGCCATATTATTACTGTATTCCTATTATTTTGTATACCTGCGAGTAGCCGATACAATATAATTTTATACTTTACCTTGCCTGTTTGTGAATAAAATGATATTCAACTTATCATTCATCCATTCATCCATTCGCTCTGAATATTTTTTATTCCTTTCCAGAACATTATTAAGAGCGACTACTTGTTCTGACATTGAGTTTTACATTTGAAATGCATGGTCTCCTTGAAAAAATAGTATTTTTTTGTAACATCCCGTTTCAAAATGCTTAATCTTGACCTGATAATTTTTATGATCGTATCGAAATAAAACATTCTGAGAATGATTTTGAAAGCAATATCCTAGTGTAGAGCATGTAGTTTAGTTTTAAAAAATTTAGAAAGGTCAATGACCAGAATTAGAATTCTGGTGTAAAAATACTTTTTCAACTTGGTCAGATTTTTGTTTGTTCGTCCATCCATTTTTAGACTAACCTAAATGATATTCAAATTCTGAGTATTTTGAATTGTACCACACGTGCATCATATACTGTACAGTGCCTTTTTTTTACTGGAAATGAACCAAAACTACATTAAAACTATAAATCATTTCCGAAAGAGTCAAGAGACCCTTGAAAATGTGCTTGACGGTCTCATTTTTAGGAGAGCATTAACTGGCTTGAACCAGATCTTGATGTAACATCAACATGCACAACGTAAAAAAAACTGTTGAAAACTATATTCGTCCTTCTGGGCAATAAACCCTTTCTAAAAAATAATATTAGAAATCCAACCCTTTTCTTTTTGTGTAACAAATGAGCCCCTCACATTTCTAAGTAAAAAGGTTCGGTAATTTTAAGTTACAGCGTCAACCTTTTTGTAATACAAACCAAACGGACAAAACTAATTTTAGTACACTTTGTTGGTTTTGCAAAGTCATATAAAAGTGCGATCTGGACGCTTGACTTATTCAGTTAACTTGGTCCGGACATAACCCATTCCCAAAAGATTTTCTCTACCCATATTTTCACAAAATAAATAATTTTCAAAAAGTTGAACTGAAATTTAAAATTAATAATGATTTCCAAGCAAGTTTTGATTGCGTTTTTCCTTGTAATTTGTACATTGGCATTTGCGAATACTTCTCCCGTCCGAACAAGTAAGGATTAATTAATTAGTTTAATTTTTATTATAAACTGACAATTAAAAGTTTTTATTTATAAAGTTCGTATCAAAAAGTTTTATGCAACACATTGCACACTCGAATTACTTCGCCACTTTAATATGCGTCTAGTCATAGTCATTTTAATTTATGCTTACTTTAATTAATCCTGTCTGACATTTTTTTCTCCAGGAAACGGGAGACAATATAATTATGCTAATCTTATTGCTAATGTCGCCAGTCAAACTTCAAATGCTAATTCTGGTGCCGGTGGAACTGCAATTAGTTCCGGTACAGCAAATGCTGGACGTTATTGGAAGCGGTCAGTTGCTCCAGGTAATTCAAATCAGTCTTTTGACGCAAATGCAAACTAGAGCAATTCTTATGTACATTTTTTTAACGGTCCAGGTCATGTGAATTTTCGTTAGTCTTCCTTCCCTCTCTGAATATTTTGAATACATGTAGCCACAATCTATCAATAAGTGAGGCATTTTCTTAGTATCCAAGATAATAATTTAAGTCCTGAAACTGATTTTGGAACTAATTTTTTTCTACAAATTCTTGTGTTTTTGAAACAGAAGGAACCGAATTAACAAGTGACGTGCTTAGGCAAGGGAAACAATGGTATGGTGGTGGCGGTGGAAATGCCAATGCCGTCGCGATCGCCCAGGCCAATGCCAATAATGGCCACGGAGGTCAAAGGTAAAGAAGTATTCTAAAAATATAAGTATTTATTCTACAATTCCTTGTTTTCGTTTACTTTCTTACTGGAATTTAAATTGAACGTGTGTTTGTCCATGGTTTCTTGAATTTAGTACGCATTTCAAAAACCAAGGGTCAATAAACCTAACGTACTAATAATTTGGTTTTCTTCTTATTTTTTAGATGGCCCGGAAAGTAATTCAACGGATGAACTAACAATTTGATGCGAAAAGGTGCTACTAAATTGTATTCAACGATTATTTATATTGTTATTTTATAACCGCATTGATTCTGTTGTTCTGTATTCAATTGGTTGGAAAAATAAATTATTTGCTCGGCGGTTAATTTTACATTTTTGTCGAGTTTTATTTTATTCATAAATAATCTCTTAAAAATTCTCTCCGTTAATTTTGTTTTCATTCGTTTCTAAGATTAAATAAAAAAATTTCTGGCAATGGAAGCCAAACTTGAGTTTCGGTACACAAGCATAAAAACGAATTCCCGAAATGTTAGTTGTGAGATGAGGTTGGTTGAGTTAAACATTTTCTTCCTGTGTCCGACATTAAAACATGAAGTGAAGTTCGCATTCAAATAAAAATATAATAGGTATGTCAATTCAAAATATATTTTTCTTGTTCACGACTATATAAACTGTGTACGAGTATTGTATGGCCTGGTGGAAGTCTGATTTCAAATACATTTCCTAAGCAGTGTGGCAGTTTTGGTTCGTTATCATTTTGTTAACTTGATTTTATTTACACAAAATATTATGTAGGATTTGTCATTAGCTTGTTTTACTACATGTGTGATTGCATTAGATTTCGACCAAAAATCAGTCAGTCAATTAGTATAAGGTGTGGCCAGGTATTAGTTTTTCCGAAGGAGGACGAGTTAAAAATAAATCGGTTCTCAAATGTAGTCTGGGTCACGAAGTTCATTTTTTGGAAAGAGTTCAGGGTCTCTATTTGGTATAATACGGTAGCTCATTAATGAGGGATCAAAAAATAATCCCACTCAAACTATGTGCCTTTATATTATATTTTTCCAATTTTATTCAAGACTAGTCAGAAAGGCACGTCAGTTTGACTTCATTTGTCCTTGTCGTTTTTCCATATCTTTGCACTCAGGAATTCCTTGTACAGACTAACTACACTTAAATTCTTAGAATGAATTCCTCTTTAGAACTCAAGAACACACATCCAGTCCAATCGCTAACTCACACATACAATGCACTCTGTAATATGTACATTTTATATGGAAGTAATAAAAGTCTACCTTCTGACCCTCTCGAGGTTTGTAGTTCGACCTGTTTTGAATTTATCTGTTAATTTTTACACCAGAACCTCCTAGCCTTTGCAGTTTGCATCCCTTCAATTTTATTTATACTATCATATATGACTCATCCACTCTCATTGTCAATGCCCTCAACAGCCTCAACTCCCGACCTGTCCCGACACCAGATTTTCCCACCATAATTTCATTCCAACCAAGCAAAACATATACGTATTTGTGTTAGTAAGTCAGTACTTGTGTGGACGTTAAGGAAAATATTAGAAACACAATTTTGCGAGGACCCTTACGGAAATATAATTCAGTTCAAAATTATTTTTTATGTTTAAGAGGACAAACAGGAGGAAGGAAAGTCGAATCGGTGGACAGTTGGAAATCCAATTATTTAACTCGCGTGGAAACTGTAAATCAAGTCTTCCGACTTCCGTTAATGGTGGATTGCTACACAAAATCTAACACTAATAGAATTAGGTAAGTTTTGACTTCGATCCTTTTGAATCGTAATGTTAAATCGTCGTAGCACAAAATACTTTCAGGTATGAATTTGACGGCAAAATACATTGTCTGAAAGTAATTGTCTACAATTCACAAACCAATTAAACGGATTTTTTGATAATTCTTCGCTCTCAAATAATTTATAAATTACCATAATATTACTAATCTATAAATTCCAAAACTAAACATATCAATTTGGCGATGAATGTTGAATATTAAATGAACGTCTGGTCCATTTAAAAGTAATTCTATATGCAATGCAATGGTGTCTGTCTAATATTTATGTATGTTTGAATGAGGAAATGCGAGTGCCTCCAGATCACAAGTACATGTAAAGTTAACAGCACTTAAGGATACTAAGGATAAAATCATAATTCCAGTAGATATATCCAGCAAAGTTTGTAATCCAGTTTTAACAATACTCTATTTTGAATTTCAGATTGCTGAAAATGTCGGCAGGATTCCCCAATTTGCCGGATTGGAAGCTTGGACCAAACATTCAGTTAAGTGTCGCTCTTCATAAACTTGACCCCATGAATTTACACACCGAATCTGCATTTACAAATCAACAGCTGAATCCGGAAAAACAATGCTCAACTGTACCAGAGTATGATACTCCGACATTATCTCAACGGGAAGGTACAGAGAGACTTGGAATAATGCATAGAAAATGTTATTCCGGGGAGAAAGATTGCGGGAAAACCAGTCGTCAATCGAAAGCCTTGCCAGGAGTACAAATGCGAACTCACGCAATAGAGAAACCGATCCAATGCAAATTGTGCACAAAAACTTTTGGTCAATCATCTGAATTGACATCCCATATGCGAAACCATACAGGAGAAGAACCTTACAAGTGCTCACTGTGCGCAAAATCATTTAAACAATCCGCCCATCTAACTCAACATTTAAGAGTCCATACGAGAGAAAAACCTTACAAGTGCTTGCAGTGTTCAAAATCGTTTAGCTATTCCTGTAATTTAAGGACGCACTTGAGAATTCATACTAGAGAGAAACCTTACGAATGCTCACATTGCTCGAAGTTGTTCAGTAGGTCCGAACATTTAGTGCAACATACAAGAACTCATACGGGGGAGAAACCGTATCATTGCCTCACGTGTGGACTTGCATTTTCACGATCTCACCACTTAAAGGCACATGCAGTACGACATGAGAGCGGAAAATCTTTCAAATGCAGGGGAGTTGGTCAGAAACATTCACAATTTAATTTCCACAGAAGAACTCATAAAGGAGAGAAGCCACACCATTGCCAAATTTGTAATAAATCGTTTATCAAGTTGTCACGCTTAACAATTCATACAAGAACTCATACAGGAGAGAAACCTTTCCAATGCTCAATGTGTAAAAAATCATTCCCTGACAAAGATCACTTGTACAGACACGTCCGAACTCATTTGAACGAGAAGTCTTACAACTGCGAAATGTGCCCAAAAACATTTTCTTCATTCGGGAATTTAAATAGACACATGCGAACACATACTAAAGAGAAACCTTACCATTG
>JAQIXO010001773.1:0-11402 GCA_034700305.1 Protaphorura armata | reverse complement strand
TTAGGCATTGACTCGGCCCGACTCGGGCGGCCATTCGTGGCTCTACTTGGGAAAAAATTACAGTACTTAAATTTTTCGGAAGCTCGAATTATTAGACATAATTAAATACGGATTAAATTTTTTTTAACAGGATTCGCAATTAAACTCACAATTGTTGAAGATGCCATTCTGGGAAGACCTTCCATTCCTCTCATTGGTCAAGATGAGAATGGTGACATTCAACGCATATTTGTGTACAATTACCCACAAGGAAAGGACACTCAGAGTTCACTTGGGTTCGGATGTAGAATTACAATTATTAATCCATACTATCGAATCACAAATGACGGAAAACCAGCTATTCGAGTGGACGACCCCTCCCTCTTGTTTGCTAATCCAAAATTACGAGATGAAAAACGATGTCGGTACTGTGGACAGTCAAACGGGACAATGCCTTGCCGGAAGTGTCGACGAGTGTATTACTGCTCTAAACTTTGTTTGAAAAAGGATTGGGAAGAATTGCAACATATGCTTGTCTGTTTCAAACATTTGTAAACTAATATCATTGAGATTTCTGTAAGAATTACTGGAATTATCCATTGTCAATGTAATCTTTCATAAATCTGATGTTGTAAATATATTGGTTTTCTTAAAGATAACGTTTTTGTTGTCAATAATTCCATGAATAAATGTTTAGAATTACAAATTGCACTTATTTTCAAAAGGCTCATTTCCACGTATTACTTTAGGAGTGAATTAATTCCGTGTAACAATTGAGGGTGATTGAGAATCTTATCATTGAACCGCATGAAATGAATGAAAATGAAATTCTGACTACTACTTGTCCCTATCCCCCTCTGTTGACAATCATTCCAAAGACTCTTCGCACATTTAGACCCAATGATTAGAATTTTATTCGGACACTTCTTGAACATCGCATCGGGAGTAAACTTTTTTTTCCCACTAGGTGTACATTTGTTTAGGATTTTACTATTAAATCTGATCCCATTGGGTCAAAATGTTTAAAGAACATAGGTTAGCGACACAAGCGATAATTAAATCCCACGTTTACTCATTGAAAATCTTTGTCGAAATTGTCAATTTATTTCTCTTAACTTCTGCTTTTATCCCTAGTTTTAAAAAAAATTAGTTTATTTCGGTTGACAAATGAGTTAATATATCCAGATATTTAGTTCTTTAATAAAAGAAATACCATGACAGAATTTCTATGATTCATTCTTTTGAGACACAAATGTTTTTAACACTACAATAAAATCACAATGATTGTAATGTAAGCTCAGTGTGGTTGCGTCGATGAACCACGCTTCGATAACTCCGAAATAAAATTGTCTAATCAATGTCAACGTCAATAAATTCGAAGGACCGCCGCATTTAGCGGAAAAACTACTCAATAATGTAGTCTACACAAAATGGAAGTTAGATTTTAACAAACAACTTTAATTAAAACAAAAGTTAAATCAAAATAATATTCACAAAATGTGAGTCATGTCAAGACTCAGGGGAACGTATGATTCTGTGTGTCTCGAGACCAGAATCGTCAGATTCACTCATTCTCAGTCAAAGTCAAACGAGGGAATGATGGGCTCGGGAAGAGTCCGTCTAGATATGGTCAAAAGAGAAGGGAGAGGAGCTTTGGCTCGAGACACAGAGAACACACAGAGTCAAACGTTCGTACAACTACGTAATAAGTAAATATAGAACAAAAGGGCCCCGGGCTGGATGGCAAAAGAAAGAAAATGAAAATACGACGTTAACTTTACAGCCGCCAACCCGGCGCCAGTCAAAGAGAACATGTCAAAATATGTAAAATGTAAATCAGTGTTTTTATCTATGTATAAAATATGAATTATTCTTCTGCGTCGGCGACACTCAGTGAAGTGGGGCAGTGGAGTGATAATACTTTATTTCATGAAATTAACAGGCGAATGCTTTTTATTTCGAAATACAAAATAAAATGACACAGATGGAGGTGGAAGCGAGCTTCAAACATATTTAAATTGTATTAGTTATAATAATACATAAATAATAATAATAATAATAATAATAAAGGAATAATTTAATTTCCTTAATGTTTTCTGAAGATCAACGATCAATCCTGTATTCTGTAAGGGTGAGTCTGAGTTGCCCTGTTAGTGGTCGGCGGTCAAATGACATGTGTTCTCAACTAATCCTCATTTTTAGTGTTTCATTTTTCGGTGTCGAATCAATTGACCTGACGTTGTGAAACTTTCCTCACACACTGTACATTTGCATGGTTTCTCTCCAGTATGAATTCGCAGGAGTTTGGTTACATTTGTCTATTCATCTACACAATTCTTTCGACCGTGAGAAGTTTCGTTACATTTGTCTTCTCATCTACGCAAATCTTGCGACGGTCAGTGGCTATGTGTAGCACATTTCTTTCGACTGTCAGTCTTTCGCATACTGCCTGTGCTTGTCACAGTTTATTTGTTTTGTCGCTCTCTGACTTGAAATTAATAAAAGTACATTTTACTTGAACAGAAGTAGTAGACTCAATCGTAATTTTTGAGATTTATACATGCATCCAATACAATCACTGGAACAATATTTAATAGAACGCGGTCCCGAACAGAACGCGGGTTTCAAATACAACGCGGGTCTCGAGGGGGCATTTTTAAATACAACACGGGTTTTCTAATCGGGAAAATACGGTAGTCATTTTAGCCCAGCCAATTAAAAATTCATTCGAAATTTATACTCAAAACCTTATTCGAAGTATGACGATCGGCTATTAAGAATTAAGTTCGCGGAAGACTCACTAAATTTAATTGTGAACCATTAATTTATTGACAAACATATTTATTTTTCATAAACAATTTATTTGAATTAGAAAGACTGGAGTCATAAGTTTATTCTATACTCTTCTCTGAACATTTCATTTCATTTCAAAATTTGGTGAAACAAGCTTTTCATTTTTGAAATATTATAGCCTAAGCTGTAGACACTTCCATGTTTTTGGTTGAGCAATTCAAATGAAGCATATTATAAGCATTACAATTAAGTCGATTCGATACACGTTGATGAAGTTTGCACTAAAATATATTTGCGAACATCTAATACAAAAGTACAGAGAGAGACATTTATTGTGTTTCTAGGTTTTCAATCATAAATTTTTATGACATTCTAAATTCACAGGACGAATATGGTCGTGCTACGACCAGACTTTGACATCTTCAATCTAAATAGCGTTGATGGCGTGCAAACTACGGTCTGAAAAATTAAATACTAGCCGTACATACTTACTCATATACTATGCTAGTCCAACCGATGAAATATTCAAAATTGTACACTATTAAAACCTAAGAATTTTACCTTCAATTCAAACTCCTGGTTCGTGATCCTGCTCCGTTTCGTCAAATTTAACCAAACCATTCGGCAGGTACCTCTTAGTATTCTCTCAATTTTTGTTGAGTTCAGTGCAGAAATTTGAACGTGAACATGTGTATGTACAATTTGTTACAGTTTTTAAAAAGAATACTTTGAAAAAATGGTAGTCAAATTAAGAACACGCAATTTAATTTCGGACAAACCTCCACCCAAATATCTGGCAGAATTACAATTCACAAGTGCTTACCGCCTAGAAAAATCAGAAGAGAGTATTGCAGTGACAGAAATTAAAAAGGCTCAGAGTCTCTTCATTAATTATGCGTATTATTACGGAATCCTTCCTGCCTACATGGACAAAATAGGACTCACTCAGTTCATTACGTGAAATCAGGATGGAGGAGGACTTATTATTTGTGTGTTCAAGCCATTGTTATCCTCCACAGAGTTATCCTAGTCTGGGCTTTCTGCTCTGACCTTTCCAGAGGTCACGTCAGCATGTCAAATGTAGATGATTTATTGAACGCCTACTTCCTCGCATTTTTTGTATTCACCGGACTTATTCATTTTCACACAGCTTGGAAATGTCGTGACCTTGTGACTCTGTCCAACAATTACAATTTGTACTTCAACAAATTTGAAGGTAAACGACTTATTTCAAAAAGTTCTTTAGCGAACAGCGAGATAATAAATATGCATACCTATTTCTGAGAATACTGTACAGAATTATTTTTAATAAAAACGTGAATTAACGAGTATTAATGCCGAGTGACATGCCATGCCACACGCCAAAATACAAAAAATAATTAAATGATCTCAATATTGTCTCCTCGATAGCGTACAGCCGGGACTTCATTAATATATATTTGAGTTCCACATTGCAATAAACTTACATTTTACTAAACGCCCAATATCTATTGATATCATTCTCTCCAGTCTCGAACGTGAAGGTGTGTGTATGGGTTGAAAATGTTCAAACAAAATATTTTGATTTTTCCTATTTCTTATGTGACACATTGGCATGACCTGCCACCAATTAACGCCAATCTAACTAACTAAGTTCAAAAACGGAGTTTGCTTGGTTAGCATACGATAATCTCGAGGTTTGTAATCTGGAACCGCCTTCGAAGCCCAGAAAAGAATTTTTCAAATAGTTGTACCCGTTAGACATCGCGGGCGATAACATGTCCGTCTGCGTACCGTACACTAGATGCGCTTATGCACTGTAATATTTTTGTTTTGCCATTTAGTGTGGAACAAATGTCATTTAATCTTTCATATTA
This sequence comes from Protaphorura armata, assembly GCA_034700305.1. NCBI lineage: Eukaryota > Metazoa > Arthropoda > Collembola > Poduromorpha > Onychiuridae > Protaphorura > Protaphorura armata. The sequence goes on along the minus strand of JAQIXO010001773.1, from coordinate 6,774 downwards.
TTCCTATAGAGAATTTTGGAACGAGTTGCGGTCCAAAAGACCGAAAATTATACGGAAAATTGATGACGGCCTTCTTCTGGGGATGCATGCTCAAGCACTTGGTAGACGTCAATTCTTACCTCACACCCTGTCAAGTTCATTACGACCTTCGAGTCTTTAATATTTGCGAACCTGTGAAGGGTCTGGATGGACAAGTCATTTCTTGGACACATGAGTCTTTACCCAAAGTCATTCTTTTCTCCGTGCTCCAATTCTTTGGGTCAGTTGAGGTCACAGGCTGTGGGTACATTTACTTTGCACTCGCCATACCCGCCATAATGACAACTCTGGAAATGCTCAATGCACTCACGTTAGTCACATTTAATTTATTTTTTAGAATAAATTTGATTTAAAAATACAGTGTATTTTTTTACAGGATGTCTGACTGTTCCTGACCGCCGTCGATAGCTCAGATTTAAAATAACTGTCAATTTAATCGGTCTCGTGTCAGGACTGATTTCTTGCTGAAAATCATCAGCTAAAACTCATGGAAAAATGTCTAATCCACTTCTCCGTCTCTGTGCTTGGAAAATGAATGGAAACTGTCTACTACTCAAAACCAGACAATAAACCACTCAAAACTGATCACCCCAATTAAGTAATAAATGTCGCTTTATTACGGCGAAATAATATGTACAAAATTGTATGTTAAACTTAAATGAAAGTACAAAACAGGTAACAGAGCTAGCCCACTTAGACCCACACAGTTACTACCCTGAAATGACAATGACTCCAAAAAAGAATCCTAATGCTAATGTAAACGTAAAAACTACGCACTTATTCTACGACGAACATTCTAGTCTTTTCTATACAAACGTAATCTAGTCGTCACTTGCTTATTTCTATATACATTAGTACACTTGTGCCCGCTTTTCCTTTGTCTCGTTCTCTTGACCAATCCGGGATTTGGCTGATGCAATAACAGTCTGGACCAAATCCAGACAGCATGTACAAGGGATGGAAGCGGCGGAATTCAGGTGTTCTGCACCTAATAGTAGCTGCGGGATCTCGGCTCTTAGCCGTGAGTGGAGACTATGGTGCATGGAGAGATTGCACTGGGGCATGGGGTTGAGTGGAGAACGTGGCACGGCTGCCACTTCTGCGAGTCTCTCGCCTCTGCTTGGGGAATGGGAAGATGCTCCACTGCATGGGGAACGTAACAACTTTGGAACTTTAATTCCGCTTACTTTACAATGGGTTGGTGGTCGGAGTACTCCGTTTAACAAATGGGGATATGAAATTATTTACATTTTCCTCTTCTTCGTTAATGTCCTCTATCTGCGGAAAAGATATGGAAATCTCTGCTCCATAGAAATCCACGGCAGGGGCTGCTGCTGATTAGGTGGATTAGCCACGGACATACTCCCCCCCGTTGAAGGTCTACCTTCACACTCCTTCAAACGGACGTGGGTTCCATCCACTTCATCTTTTCTTTCGGTTTCTGTAGAGTCTTCTGCTCCTGACCAAACCGCTCCTATTTTCTGCTCTTGACCAGTTCCCTCGGGGCTATTCTTCTGGTCAGGTTTCTTGGGATCAGTTGCGGGGTCCAGATGTGCAACAGACTTTCCAACCAGTGACTGGAATGGGTATGGACGGATTCTTTTCATTTCAGGGAGTCAATCTCACATCCGTAACTTCTTAGGTAGGCCCACCTCTTCACCTATTCTTCCACATTCGTCGTCTGAGAAGGAATTCCTAAACTCTTGACTGTGCGAACTTCTTTCATGGGGTGAAACTCGTACTCATTTTTTCCACAAATCTGAAACTCCACGGGTTGAGACTTCTGATTCTCTGTCTTGACCCGTGGATTCCATTGACTCTTAGGGGAACTATTGGACCACTTACTCCAATCTTCTTGGCAACTTCTTCTTCAATCATTGAGCAAGTTGATCCATCATCTAAAAAGGCAAAAGTCTCCACTTTCCCTTTGGGGCCACTCAGCACAACAGGGAGGACTCTCAACAAAACTTGCTTCTCTTGGTGGTTAGCATCAGGGTTCGCAAAAATCACGATTTTTTCTAAATAATCAAAAAAATCCGATTTTTCTGATTATAATCGGATAATTCTGATTATAATCGGATTTTTATGATTTTTCTGGAGGCCAAAAAAATCCGATTATAATCGTGATTATAATCACGATTATAATCAAAAAATTGATTATAATCATGATTATAATCAAAAATCGATTATAATCAAAAATCGATTATAATCGTAAAATTCGATTATAATCAAAATTGTAATTGTTCCTAATTATTGGGCGAGCTTACTCCGAGCCATTCTTATTTCATAATGAATAATGAGTAATACACAACAACGATTTGAACAAAACTTGAATATGAATTTATTCAAAGCTTTCAAACAATTGAGAAAATCGAAATTACAAATGGGAGCCGTTTGAACAAAATTCGTACAATCCGAAATGCTAAACACGTCTATACAAACTATAGAACTACACTATATTCTATTCGATCTCGTTTTCGTCAACTCTTTCCACAGTCAAATTTACCACTTCAATTTGATCGTGATCGTTATCGTCATCACCACTTTCAACACTCCAATCTGTATCAAATATATCGTTCTCATCTCTATTGTCATTGTTTGCTTCCGGAATTTGTAAATCGCCTTCATCTTCCCACACCCATTTTATGTTGCATTTTTTTTTATCGTAAGGTGTCTGGTTCAACTGCTTAAATATGAACGTTAACTTTCCTGCTTTTTCATTCCCAAGCCTATTTCTCAATTTCGACTGTACCAAAGAATAACTCGAAAAAAACTCTCTCAACACCGGCCGTAGTGCAGCTTGCGGACAAAAGTTGTTCGCATAGTTCTATCCATGGTTCCTTCAACATGTCCCAGTCAAAGTGTGATCTGTCACTTAAGTTGACGGATTTCCACCAGGAAATAGGTTCCATGTTTCGTAGCGAATTTTCGTATAAATACGCAGGAAATGGGTGCAAACCAGAAGTGTGGCACATCAAAATTGGCAAAAATTCAGAATTAATCTCCTTTAAATGTTCAAATGCTACATTTTTCTCTTGGGCACTTAAATTCAAGCCTCTGAACCTGTGATCAACTAAATTGGCAAGGTAATGTGGCGCTCCCAGCGGCATTTCCTTTCTACTCTGCAGGAACGCTTTCACATTTTGTGGCTGGTCCTTTAAGTCCAGTTCCAACTTATGCCACACTTCTACAGCGCAATTGTAGTTCTATCTCTCTGTGTTCGATCAAGTGCAATTGCAATCGGATGCATTCTACCATTATAATCCTTGGCTTGAGTCACTAAGTTAAGATCATTCACAAGACGATATATTGTCTGATCAATTTTGGACTTGTTGTCCTCGCAAACTTGAACTAAAACACCTCGGTTTTTAACATAGGACGCGATTGCGTCATGGAGTGTATTCCATCTAACCGTCACAGGGCATAACAAGTTTTTTACCACCGGCCTTTTTATACCAAGCTGAAGGGAGATGCGTATTCCTGAAGTACTTAATTATCTTTATAACCTGACAATCAACAGATGGAATTTTCACGTCTTTAGTCAGTAAATTCAAAATGTGTGCATTGCACCCATACTGAATAATATCAACAGTATCATCAGACTCTAAAATACGTCTCATTTTAGTTACATTGCCTGTATTATCCGTCACAAAGCTTCTGGCTTTGACTTGAAATTCTTTCTCACAAGTTACAATACTCTTATTCGCTAATTCTTTTAAGTACTCTGCCGTATGCTCATTCCCGGAGGTATCTACAGTGTTAACTAATGCGTAATTACCAGTCGAATCTGCAATTGTTACACATACAATAGGATCTTTGGAGGAACCATCCAAAGCCATGGTAACAGTTTTACCCATAAACGCTGATTGGCATTGCTGTAGTAGTTCTGAGTGTACAGAGTTCAGTATTCCGCCTGATAACTGTCTTGAAGAAGGTGGCTTGTACCCGGGTCGCATCATTTCACAAGATTTTATGAATTCGCGGTGTTCTGCGTTTCTAAACGGGCTATTGGTAGCGTAAAAGTACTTCGCCCAATGTTCATCCATGGCGGTTTTGTACGCCGGTGACGTTAGCACGACGTCAGCATCGGAACGGCGCTGAATCTTTGTTTGTTTTGGCTTGTTTTCGGAAACAGACGATTCAGTATTAGTTCTCTTTCCTGTCACCATGCTTGAGCTCGTTCCAGGCCGATCATCTAAATTAGAAATTAAAATAACGATTAGTCACCAACCTTGAGAGACCGAAAAGTTTGAAAATTGAGTCTGATTTTCGGGCACACTTTGAATTTTTTTCTGAATCCTGACCCCAAGTGGCAAAAATATAGTTGGATGTTAGAATGTTAGATTCGAAAAGATGAATGAATGATGTAGAAAAGCAAATACAAATATATAAATAACAAATCATTATCCTTACTTTGGCTCATAGATTGTGATTGAATTGTCACCGTCTCACTGCGGCTAGCCCCACTCGCACCGGTGTCAATTTCTTCATCTTCGCTTTGACATTTATCTTTGACATGACGTTCCATTCGATCAATAGTGCTTTGGAACTCATGTTTACACTTTTTACACTTGGCCCACCAGCCGGTTTTGCCTGGTTTTTGAAAACGGTCAAAATTTTCCCAAATTTTGTTTAAGGGTTTTTTACCCATTGATTAGAATTCACATCACACCTATCTTCCTCTTCGGATTTCTTCACCAAATGTATGAGCTTGTGATGTCTTCCCTCGCACCCATCTTCTCCACACCGGATATCACTCTTGCAGTTCCAGGTGCCATGGCCGGGTGTTAAACATCTGAAGCAAATCCGCTTATTCTTTCTGACAAATTCTGTTCTCTCTTCTGCCGTCTTCCCAGCAAAGCTATGACTGGGTAACATTTACTAAACTTATTTCACACTAGTATACTTGAATATGGAAAATCTTACGTTACATATTAATTATAATGTTCAACTTTATTTCATTATGTTATTGATTGCCAACCTTACCACCGCCTTTGTTAATCGGGCTCTGTAATATTACAGTTTACTGATTTGAAACATACTTCTAAATAAAATAAATAATTCCTAATGACAGGGACAGTTGGCGTTCACAACTATCGAAGACTTCATAACTTATAAATTAAAAGCACTTGCTTAACCATATTCCACAACAGTAGTGTGATGTCCGTTTACAAGTACATTGAATACGTTAATATACAATCCAATGTATAATTAGCGACAACTCCAAGGATGGAAACACATTTTTTCCAAACACAAAAAAAGCACGGACCCCAATACTAATGGGTCGGATTGACCTCCATTCCTTCCACTCAACAGACTTCCTGCGGAACATGGTTCGGAGTCGAACTAATTCTTCATTACACACGGTTTTGATTAGGATACAAAGACATGTCTACTCACATATCCATGCTACACACATGAGCGTATAAAGCTTTGCTTCAATTTGGTTGAACCAAAGGACGACAGCAGTAGACAGCATAACATCTGCAATAAATAGACCGAACGGAAACAGGACATCAACAATATTTCTAATTAATTCACTGTGTGTCGATGATAAGATCATGAGTCCTTTGTAGAGTAGTCTGTTGTTCTTTAGTACACTCACTCGACCCATCTGTCCAGTCAAAGATGATTTGATTGAATTCCTGTTAATGGTTTATTTCAATATGTTATTGCTCTCCCAAAGGGGTATCAATTTTTATTATTTTGCAATTATCACAAAGCTCAATTCTGTTCATTAAATTTGAAGTGGTATAGCTTACGTTGATGATGTGACACGTGCGTTCATGGTCTGGACGTAAATCACAAACGACCCTCCGTGAAGAAACAATATGGTTGTAGTGTACAAATTAAATACAGCAATCAAAACTCCCAATGCAATGAGAGATATCTTGTCATCTGGCCCAAATGTAGGGAACACAATGAGTGCACCAGACGTATCAAAAAAGGCGTTCAATACAGTGACGATCCCAACAATGTATAGTATTCGAATTAAGAAAGTTACAGTTTTGACTGTACGGCTACTGGCAAGGGTATCACGTGACTCTGGATCTAAACAATATATAGAAACACATATTTACATAGTAATAGTATCCAAGCATTCTCGATTCTGCTTATAGTCGTTGTAGTTGTAGAAAAGGTGACCCGCGTAATTATAAGTTAATTCAAAGTCGTGCGCCAAATTGGCTTTGTCTATCGGCTCTAGTGATCTCAGCGCAATGCTCAGTCCTGGCCGTCCTTCACGGCTATTTTTAAGTTATTCAGTCAAGTCATGTATTTATATTGATGATATCTGAAGTGAAGAGGAAAATTGCTCGATTGATGAATGCCATCATTTCCTTCCCACGAATCAAATTCATGGCTGAAAATCCAAGGACTAACCCATCAAGTATGACTAGATAAACATGTACAGCTTTGGACTCCAGTTTGAACCGACCCGTGAAAACTACTCCGTTGACGAAATAGAGAGAAATTCCGATTCGATACATTGTGTCCAGAAGAACGTTAATTTTAAACCAAAGTCGATGTTTTGGATTCTGGACTCCCGTAATCAAACCATTTTTGTAGAGCTCGTAAACCGAACCGCGGTTCGGTTTGAAGGGCAAACCGAACCGACATTTTCGGTTCGGTTCGGTTTGGATGACAAACCGAACCGACCCCTAAACCGAACCGAAAATTCGGTTCGGTTTAACTGTCAAACCGAACCGAAACCGGCAAACCGTAAACCGAGAAATA
>JAQIXO010001772.1:0-11404 GCA_034700305.1 Protaphorura armata | reverse complement strand
CTCGATCGCTTGATTGGCTTCGCCGCACTCCACTCCAACTCACCCAAACACCTGTACGGCTTAACCCATTTCTTCACGATCTCTCCATTACACTTTCCAGCGTTGTATCCCTTTGGTTGTTCCTCTCCAGACTGGACGCATACGCTCACTTGAGTCACATGCGTAGACTCAACAATGTTATTAATGTCCCTGCCCTTGTACACCCTCTGGCAATACTTGAGGATCTCTAGCTTTGTCTTTAAACAGCTAGATTCAACGTCAATCGTCCACTCTCCATTTTCAGACATATAACTGTTTGTTATTCGATTCGGTGAATCTTGTCCAGGGCAGGTGGTTGTTATCTAGAGAATTTGTTTATTCAGTTATTCAGTTGCCATGGAGACGAATTACAAAAATTTAAAAAATTCCAATCAATTCTAACCTGCGGCTCAAAGTGCCCACCAACCGTAGTACTTGTTGATGGCTTCTTCCCAGGTGCATTAACTCCCATTTTATTAACATTGTTCTGAGTGGTGGTCGTCAGAGTGGCCGAGGACTATGAGAATAGAGTAAACACATTTAAATTTAGATTGAATGACCATTCAGTTTCACTATTTCAATCTCAAAAAGTGTCAAATTTGAATATATATATGGAATGGACTCACGAGTGCGACGAGGTAGGTTAGGATGATGAGTGCCAGCAGCCACCTTGTTTCCTTGGCGACCATTTTTTGAAATGTTTTCTCTGTCCGTTCTTTTAAGTTTTTTCAAAGACACTCTGTCCGTCAAATTTGTAGATTTAACTCTCTCAGTTCTTGTGTAGAAAATGGTGGTGGAGTGTACAACCTGCAATACAGTGTGTATTCTGTGTGTGGAGGTGGAGGTGGAGGCGCAAGGTTAGAGCCGAAAGTATGCAGTGTGTGGAGTATACTACAGAGTGTTAGTGTGGAGGTGGACGAGGCTATTCCAACGTAGAGTGTTCAGACAGAGTCAAGATCTTCACCATCATCGATCCACTACTACTCAAACTCAATGTATGGGGAATTCCCCCATGCATCACAAGCAAAGCCAAACCTACGGAAAAAGCATTCGCTCTATGGCTACAGACAGCATAGAGAGAGAAAGGAAAAGTCCATTCACTGTGTTGTTTCTGTGTTGGCCATTCATGAGACAATCGATAAGCATACTTGTATGTACGACTGCATTGGATATCACGCTAACAAATAAATCAAATCAATGACATCCTACTCTTTCGACTACTTCGACTACTACCACTCCCAATATATGACAAGGCCCTCAAATTCACCTTCTGATCCGGTAGATGGCCCAGATTGTCCCATTGGAGTCCAGTACGGGAGATACGAAGATAGGGGTACGGATGTGACTTATGCCAAGCTGAAAGACACTCAAGTCACGTGTACAATTGAGTGGCTGCATGGAAGAAGCCCTTAACTGCAGGGACGGTGGCCCCGGCACTTACGTTGTTCTTCCATTCCAGCCACTCAATTTGCACGACGGCACGGAGCATTAAACTCATTTGAGTGGATCGTCACGTTTAAGCCTTGGTACGTATTCTAGTAGCCCCTCCCCCCCCCCAATTCTTCGACTTTTCGAAAAATAACTGCATGAACTTTTTTGTTGATTCCATCAGATATCTGAATAAGAGTGGGGAGAGAGAATGAAAATCGGCGATGTGAGTTACAGAAAATTCTTGAATGTCGATTCCTGTCCGCCAATATTCATGGGTGGAATAATGCGTCCGAGACTTTCGCTTATCTCCTATCGTCCTGCTCCAAGTAATTAAGTGATTTGTAATTTTTTAGAAGCTTTTTACATAGAATCACTATTGGCACTTTCGTTTGTCCGAATTGTCCAGGCCCAGATCAATCGAGACCCGGAGTGACGATCATAAATCATATCCAGACCCCCTTAACTGACCGGGGCCAAGTGGCCCCGGTCAGTTAAGGGGGTCTGGAAGGAGTTCAAAGTGGCATTAGACACAAAGGTCAGGGTCGCCCCTCGCCCAAAGTCCATTTCAAAAGAGAAAGTCTTTGAAATGAATCTTTTCTCTTTTTAGATTGTCAGCGGAGTGGAGGGAGCCGCGGACTATGGACTGCACTACCCACTCTCTCCAATCGCTCCAGTACAATCCACTCCAATTCATTCCATTCCGAGGCGGTAGATGGCGGGTGGACTAGGTTCAGAGTCAGTACGGGGAGAAGGGGAAATACAACCAGAGAGTGTACTCCAAATTGATCAATCATTCCAATCCGAGGCGGTAGATGGCGGGTGGATTGGCTTTCGAGATAGTACGGGATGTAGGGTGATTCCCATTTCTCTCGTATCCTAGGTTAGCTGCATGGGAGTGAACGCAAACTGCTGCAGTTCCATACTGGTGCACTTTACACACGTTTGACTCTTGATTGGCTGATGGGCCATTCTCGGTAGCCACCGCCCCCTCCACAGCCATTCACTAAGACTCTAACTCCTCCTTTTCAACCTTAGCTCGCTGCTTCGCTCGTGCGCCGAGTATTCCATGTACAATGTACAGGGAAATGGGAATGGGGTGGCCCATTCCCTGTACTGTGTGTACACACAGTACAGGGAGCCCATAAGGCCCCTCCATCCACTCCACGGTTAACCCTCAGTCAGTCGGTTGGGAAGAGTCAAGGGACGCAGACACGACGGCCAGTGTAAAGTGTATTTGGTGATTGTGTGTAGAAAACGAAAATTGTCTTACAAAAACACACTGTACACACATTTCCACATCACAAAATAACACAAAATTTTGTAGTTCGGATGTGAATTTGGGGACGTTTGGACATTTGACACACACTAGTTGTCCGAACCCTGTTCATCTAGAAACTCAAACGACTCAGTATCACAGCCCCCGGGGGGTTTGCCTGGGAAATTACAGGACATTGGCACGAGTGTTTGAGTGTGTGCTCCCTTAATTGTCAGTTTGTTGTCCGGTACGGAGTACAGAGCGTACATGCGCCGCCGCTCTATCGAAGAGTGAAAGGAAGGAACGGATTATTGCGGGGTCTCAATTTATTCTTGGAACAGTGCATAGTCCGTGTGTGGACTCAGCCCTCAGCCAAGTACACTCTTTTTTTGAAAGGGTCCACCTTTTTGACATAGAATAAGACCGAGTTTCATCCACTCCAGTGTGTGTGTGTTTGCTCTAAAAATTGACTCAATTGTGTGATACACACTGGTTGGACTGGTTCGATTTGTTAAGGGGTAGTGGATTTACGTGTGGTCCCTTCCCGGACTCATCCGAATTTAGAACAAGGGCATTTTGAATTTGAATAAACTTGACTCCGCGTGTCATCATAATAGGATGAGTCAAAGGGTGAGTGTTGTGTTTTCAAGGGAGGCACGGCAATTGCATGCCCAATTGCATGCAATTGCATGCCCCCTTTAAAACTCAAATGTTGAGTTTTCAAGTGGGTCCGTTGACCGCGGTCGGTCGCGCAAAGAAGGGACCATGCAAAGTGGCGCTCCCTACCCAACCCGGCCTCTTTATAGGGGCAATAGGGCTCGCGCGATTCTTCTGACCTCGCTCCGATTCTGGACAGATCAGCTATACAGTCCAGTCTCCTTGTGTAGGGTAGTAAGTGGCCCCGGCACTTAAGGGCTTCTTCCATGCAGCCAGAGATTTGGAATTCTTCTTACACTATAACTTATGGGAACACTTTTTGGAATCATGGGCTAAAACAGTTTGGCCGTTCAGATCAAAGATTTGGTGGAAATCGCCTCTATCTCACCTCGATTTACCGTAGTTAATCGATAAATTCTAAGACCTGATTCACAATTGGTCGATCTCGCGCGGACGGAACGTCGGGAACGCGCGTTTGAAACGCGACATGGTTCACATCAGACGCCGAATTGTATATACAGGAATAAAATGAATTCAGTTGAGTAGAGAGACAAAAGTTCAGATTTTAAATTGAACAAAGTCCCATGAATTGACAAAACGTTGGAAATGCGTCAATATTTGGAGGACAGACGTCCGTAGTCAAACAGAGTCAAATTAATGGATTTGACCTTCTGCCATCGCTAATTTCTTTGACTGTTGATTGCACCTTAAGGGCTTTCTTCCATGCACAGCCACTCAAATGTCCCAATAACCCCGACCTGTCCATTTCCATTCAAAATTATTCAAAATTATTCAAAATTATTCAAAATTATTCAAAATTATTCAAAATTATTCAAAACGGAAGCCCTTAAGTGCCGGGGCCACCGGCCCCGGCACTTAAGGGGTTCCGTCTGATACAGAGTGGTAGCCCAAACACTCAATTCATCAGGGCATGTGCAAATGAGAATTTGAATTTGAGGTCCGTCGTCCCCAATTCTTCCAAATCTAAACGATTTTAATTTTTTTTTGGGGGTCAAAAATGGAACATCAAATCAGAATATGAATTTGGAAACTGGTTGTCAAGTTATTTTGGTAAATTCAACGTTGCCCTCTATTTCTTAAATTTTCAAAGATATATGTAGGTTTTCAACGTCGTGGCGTGGGTTCGAACGGTCCATCTCGGTCCCTTAGATTTTGGACCTCGTTTTGAACACAGATCGGATTTATTTGCAAGTTGGAGGTTTTTAGCGCGAGAGCGCAGTAAATGGTATAAAGATGCTTTCCACCGCCCATTGCGCGCGGGACACTCCTCAAAATAGACAGTCCCAGCCAAATGAAGTTAGATTGACTGAGCGCAATCTTTTAATCTTTTAATTTAACAAAGCGCGTATTCTCAATAATTTTTTTTTGTCAATCTTAAAATTGGCACAAAAATTCATCTATTTCTCTCTCTATTTCTAAATAGTACGACGACCTGTACACGTCAACGATGGACCCGATGTTTGACCCCCATCGTCTCCACGGCAACCCACACCATATACACTACAATCATCAAGCTAATCATTTGGCTGGAGTGCCGGACGCAGTTTTGAAGAGGGACAAGGATTCTATCTATGGGTAATTTTGACATACTTGCAAAATTCACCCCGCAAAAAAAATCCCCCGGTAACCATGGAAATTAATTTGTTTATTTACTCTCCCAATTCTCCTAGACACCCGCTCTTCCCACTTCTGGCGCTCATATTTGAAAAATGTGAATTAGCTACTTGCACACCGCGTGATCCAGGGGTCGCTGGTGGTGACGTTTGCAGTTCAGATTCGTTCAATGAGGATATAGCTGTTTTTTCGAAGCAGATAAGGCAAGAGAAACCTTATTACATTGCGGATCCGGAGGTGGACTCGTTGGTAAATTGTTTGTTTGTTTAATTGTTTGTTTTTCTCAATGGTTGCCATGGAAACCACCTAACAACTAAAAAAAAATCTTTTTCTAATAAATCCAACAGATGGTCCAAGCAATCCAAGTCCTCCGCTTCCACCTTCTAGAACTTGAAAAAGTCCACGAGCTCTGCGACAATTTCTGTCATCGCTACATTTCATGTTTGAAGGGGAAAATGCCCATAGATTTGGTGATTGATGAGAGGGATGGGGCCAAGGCCCCGAGTGAGGTCAACGGGGATGCAAGCAGGTCAATTGACTCCCACACAGATGGGGCTAGTACGCCGGATGTTGTGAGTGATGATTTTTTGGTTGCCATGGAGATTAAAAAAAATAGTAAAAATTTGCATTTTGTTTACAAATTAGAGACCCCCCTCATCATCCCTCTCTTATTCCGGGCAAGTTGAGGACGCTCGCTCACCAGATGGCACGCCAGGGCCTCTGCCGCCGAATTCCCAGCACTCGACTGACAATGGCTCTGAGGCCGGTGAGTTTGGTAATGCATTTTATACATTTTCAAAATTAGCGTAACCATGGAGATTATGTATAAATATGATGAAAACAATAATATAAAAAAATAGGGTCTAAACGTGGTTCCCGTACAGGGAGTTTTGATGTGGCGCCGGTGGCCGCCGCTCGCCAAAACTCTTGGATCCCCTCGAGTCCCTTTCCGTACAGTGAGTTTGAGATTTTTGACTCTTATTTTTTTAATTGTTATTGGTTGCCATGGTAATCAGATAAAAAATTAATTTTTGTTACTCCCGCCAGGTGACGCCTCAAACGCATCGATAGGCTCCGGCGATGGAACGGGAGAAGAAGACGAGGATTCTAACGGGAAAAAGAATCAAAAGAAACGTGGAATATTTCCAAAAGTTGCGACTAACATCCTGAGGGCTTGGCTCTTTCAGCATTTGACGGTGAGTGGTTGTCATGGTTATTATTTTGTTTACTTTATTTTTGCAATTGTTTGTTGATTTTTAAAATGTATATTTTTTTTTGGACACAATTCTTACCCATAGCACCCTTACCCCTCCGAAGACCAAAAGAAACAGTTGGCACAGGACACGGGGCTCACCATTTTACAAGTTAACAATTGGTGAGGAAATGTTTTCATTTGTTTTTAACTATTTTGATTATTAATTACCATAGAAACCAGAAATTTTAATCAATTATATCCCCGTAGGTTCATCAACGCCCGCCGCCGCATCGTCCAACCCCTCATCGACCAATCGAATCGGGCCGGGGCGAGCGGTGAGTTTTTGAATTTTGGCGCGGTTTTTTTTTCAATTCAAAATTGAAATTGAATTTCACCGGTTGCCATGGAAACTTAATTCAAACAATTCTATCTATTTCCTAGTCTTCCCACCACACGGAGCCCCGGGCGGAGCGTACTCCCCAGACGCCGCCTCAATGGGTTACATGATGGACGGTCAACAGATGGTGCATCGGAGCTCTTCAGACCCAGGGTTCTCTGATCCCTATCATTATCCTCCACAATATTATGGGCATCATTTGTAAACAAGTGGAAGTATGGAACTATGGAAATTAAAGATTTTTAGGCGCAAACAGTTTAGGGGGGAGGTTGCCCCCCGATATTTGTAGGGGCAATGTGGATAAATTTCAATCTTTGTAAATTACACAAGTTAGTGTTTTAAGGAGTTGCTGTCGTGCGTGTTGAATTGTATGAATCGTCATGGTTCTCTTTCTGCGTGAATAAAAATGATTTAAACAAATGAGTGTGTGTTTTGATTTCCGGCGTCTCCAATAAACGTAACTATATACAATTTATTTCTTCGATTAGGTCGATCGAATTTCTAACTTAGCTTTTTTAAGCTTAAGCTGAGTCAAATGAATCAAAGGGATGTAGATCCGCTGCTGGTATGTTCTCAAATGTCTCAAACTCCCACAATGGATTCATTTCAAGGGTAAGAGATGGCGCTCAAAGGGAAAGAAATGAATGGAAGGGAAGGTGAATGCTCAATTGAGTGGCTGCATGTGCATGGACGGAACACTAAGCTAGACACATGATGGAAAAGTGTTGAGTGTGGAAAAGTTTCATTTAGCGGCAACTAGGTGGCGCTCGGCAAGGAAGTGGATGGAGTACGGGAAAGGGAATCCCAGGGCATTTCCCAAATTTTTGTTACCATTCCCTTGCAATAGATGGTGGTTGTGACCACAGTTGAGTGAACCGCGTAAGTGCCACTCAATTTGTTTCAATATGTTTCAAAAGGAACTTTCACCCGAAAACTGTGATTTTTTTGTGGGGAAAGTACTTTCCCTCATGTTCCAACAATTGCGGAAGGCTTTAGCGGAAGTCTGAAATTCTAAGTTTTCAAGTACAGGCCTTGGTAATTACGCCTACTACTTAAGATTCGCGACTCCCCGGGGTTAAACGACCACGTTTATTCAGCACGTCGCACGCCGTTTAATGTAGTGCGTACTTATGGGAACCGCTGGTAAAATTTGACCATTTGATGTCGGCGGTTTATAAGCAAACGCCTGAAGCGTTTCGGCGTTGGCCTGAGAAGAAACATAAAAGACGACCTGTCTTGGGCGCCCATTTAGATTGTATCTGCATAGCTTCTCATTTTGTATACTCACAAATAATGGTGGTCATAGGTCAATAATTGGTCCCAGCTTGACCTTAACCGACCACCCCAACCTGTTGTTTACCCGGACTGACCTACCCTCTGCCTAGTAATTATGTTGTACAAAATATCTTGCCTTTATCCTTGGAGTTCATTCCATAGTGAACGTTAACCTTTTGTAGGATGTAGAGGTTGGAGGGTCATGGAGAGGTTGGAGAGTCCCTTACCGCATCAGCAAGGAATTGACTCCGTGTGTGTCGCCGCGGAAATAAGAGGTCACCATTGCATGGAATTTGCATGCAATGGTGACCTCTCATTTTGTGTGACTAAGCCCTCAATCCCCTAGACAAATACTCTTGAACTCAAGTACTTTGTCTAGGATTCCTTTCCCATTTCCTTCAATTACGTAAGTGGGAGAGGGAGGTGTGGGAGCGGAGAGACGGCGTGTCGCCGACGAGGCCAGAACTTCAAGAGTAATCAACATACAAGTATCAACGGATTCGGTTTCTCATGATCTGAACTCCTTGCAGTCACTCCTGGCTTAGCAGACTATTATTACAGAGACACGTTAGATTGACTTGAGGGCACACACGAATGATTGTCCAGGTCATTCCCCATATATAATTACCGTGTGAGTAATTGAGGTAAAGTGAGGTCTTTGTCTTATTCGGAGTGCTCCAGGGTGTCTTAACAACCATTGTTTGGCTAGCTGCGCTAGCCCTAACAAGGGTTGTTAATACGCCCTGGAGTGCTCGACCTGACCCTTCGGAAATAAATTCACACTTTTTTCACTTTTTTCTGGACCATTTAGGTGACTAGGGCAATTTCATGAAATTCAACCATATGTTCTATCCACAGACATCTAGGCATAATGCCTAGTTCACAATACGACGCACATGCGCCGTGCATCTGCGTTGACGTGCGTCCGGGTCGCGCGTCTCACCCAGACGCGAGTAGCATAGACGCGCGGCGGTTCACATCAGACGCAAACATTACCTGCTCTCCCAGTGGTTTCCAATGCCACGGCCGATATGCCCTTCTTCGAATTCGAAAGGCTCAAATCAGCTTTATTGTCGAACAGAAATAATGGATATTAACTTTTCTTCAAAATTTATATTTCTAACGTTCTTCAAACCTCACATATTCAAATGAAAACCAAGAAATTCAAACTACTTAGATTGAACGCATCGCACAGAAGTTAAAATATTTGAACTTCCAACTTCGCGCGTCGGACGCACGGTTTGTCCGACGCACGTCGCGGACGCGCGTCCGAGACGCAGTCAGGTTCAGAACTGGACGCAGACGCAGACGCACCAACCATGCGAATTCGCATGCGATGTTGGTATTGTGAACCTGGCATTATTCATTCCCGCTCAAACAAACAGTTTTCGTTCCATTTTCGTCTTCTGATTATGAATACCCTAGCCAGGCACACGTCCCAATAAATAAACCTATATCAAGCACTGGAAATGGAACGAAATGATAAATAAAACTTCGTAGAACTTAAAATCCGGTGGCAATCTAATTGAGAAGTTAAGGTTTGTATTCAATCCCACGTTAGTATACGTGACTCTCATTCAACACACATCACATGATTCACACACTTTTCAAGATGACAAATTTTTACAAATTTCATAGGAAAAAAACTTACAAATGAAACGTTTATTCTTGCAAGTGGTTGAACACAAGGTGTTTATACAAATCATTCAAATGAAATCAGGAGTCTCCATAGTGATCAAATCAACAAAAATAACAAAAAAATTTTTAACCCACGGAGTACGTAACCCCATTTGATTACATTCGTCCAGTGTATTTTAGATGGGAAATAAAAAATCTAACATTGCGCTACATCTAGCGTGTGGTATGTGTGAAATATTGGCTTGGAGTTGAACGGAACTGAATCGTATCTCTCTGGAGATTCTATATCCTGGACAGTGGGATTCCAAGGATTTGGGGAAACAGGGAAAACTACACAAGGATTTATGTTTGTCTTGTCTGGTTAGGATTTCTGGGGTGGAGAGCAGACCATTCCAAATAGATCCAGAGATTGTTAGTTGGAAGGAGAGATCTGGACTGATAAGAAGAGATATGGTAGGGGAAACGGTCTGGAAATGGAAAAAGTCTGGAGTTTTGATCTCAAAACAAACCCATTACTACAAAGTACATCCTAAAGCCTAAACATGGGATGTGGATGAATATTATTACGGGGGTTAGGGATTTAGCTCAAAGGAATTTGCTCTCAAATTCTCCGGACTACCATTCCAATTGACCTGGTCTGTTTTGGTGAGTGGAAATGACTTTTTGAATTTACAAACCAAGTCATTAGCGTGATAGAATCCCATTTGTCATTACGTTCCCTTGTCACCCATCCAGCCATTCCAATTTGTTTACTAGTCATTTCATAAGTACATAAATATCAGGTGTATTCGCAAGGAGTAAGGTAAACACGCAATCCCTTTTAATATGCACACATATTGTATGTCAACTTGTTCCTCAAGTTTAAATTGCTCACTCCACTCATTTAAATACTAGTCTTTACTATTGTCTTCTTCCCCTTCCACCCCTGACTGCACTGGAACGACTGACTGACTGTCAGTCAAGCTGAATGTTCCATTCAGAAAGTAAGGAGAAATGGCCCCGTGTTGAATAAATCCATTCACTTGCTCCATCTCTCAGCTGGAAGTACAGAGCATACAGAATACTCTGGCGTCTCGCCAGAGATGAGTGTGGGGCACAGTCCAAAACCTGCAATGGGAAAAAAACTAACTACCGTGTGTCGCAAAAATAAGAGGTCACTTTGCATGCAATTTGCATGCAAAGTGACCTCGTATTTTTGCGACAGACGGTATATAGCCGATGCTTGAATATAGCTAAGCATATCCCTCTCTATAGACTCTTAAGCATTACCCCATTGCAGGTTTTGGACTGTGGTGTGGGGACGTCAGATGAGATGAGACCGAAAGTCCGTCCCTTAGAGTAAATAACTAGGATGTATGTCGTCCCACGGGTCAGCAAAGGGCGAGCAAAGCGAAGCGTACATAGTCTCGTGTTTATGAATCCAACTCCTGCTTCTTACATACACAGCCAGTGAGAAAAATCTAGCTTCTTCATTTTTTCTTCAAACAAATTCTCCAATTTTTTTGTCTTCGGTCTTCTCAGTATCAATATTATGTGTTAATATCTGATCCAAGTTTTCTTCATTTCTTTTACTAGCAACACGCTCCCTGTCCACTCTTCTATTTCTCTCGACCGTTGATTCACCCTTAAGGGTCGCCGTTGATTTTTAAATTTCCTGAAACTTTTGTTCGTCGAGTTCAATAGAAATCAGCAAGACGGCACTCAGTCAACTTGAGCAATGTTGGCAATACATAGAACGAGTTGCTTTGACTGGCGAAGGAGTGAAAGGATGATTTGCATCCTTGTGAGGAATCATCGAGTTTTTCTTCATCGAGAACTTTCAAACGACGCTGATTCACCCAAAACTCATCCCAATTATTTTCTTGAATAATTAAATCAAAATCTCAAGAACAACTAATTGGAT